>PNEQ01024353.1:0-24967 GCA_003012365.1 Medauroidea extradentata | reverse complement strand
TATATATATATATATATATATATATATATATATATATATATATATATATATATATATATATTAAAACGGACAAAACACTCCAAATCAGTAAGCAGACAATTGATCAAATACAAATAAAATAGGATATTTTCGAATTTGGCTATTCGAGTAAATTTCAAAAATGCATTATAGTGATCTCTGAAAGAAGAGTTAAATCCTTGAATTATAGTATTCTACACTTGCATATAACACATACTAGCTGCCAAATTTTAGGTGACGTTAAACTTCCTTGATTCATTTATCAGTACGTCGGCATTTACTAATATGTAATATAATTCACTGTTTCATAAATTACTCTTCCTCTTCACTAGTGCTCACAATGCACTCTTCAGTTACCTTACTTAAGACTTCGTCCCTGGTAATAAGTAGCTAGCATTTTACTGCTTTCTTGGTACATGTGCCCGAAATTTTCCTTTTACAATTTGCTAACCTAGAGATATTCTGTCTAATACTACCATAAATGAGGCAACTTCTGGATGTCACGTAGGACAAACTTGTTCCTGACGCAGTTGTTTTAATTCCCACTCGCGTGACATGAACAGGTTTTAATCACATACTTATAAAGACATGCATTGAAATATGCAATAAATATGCACAGAGCTTCATTCATAAAAAAACTGAAAATTTAATATTTCAGAGATTATGGACACATTCAATTTATTTAAACAAAGCGCTGAAGTAACTTCACGTGATCATTGAACTTTAGTAGGTTATCCTGTAATTTTTATTACCGCCTGGCATTTAAGGGTTATATGCTCTTGTCCTCTTTCACATTCGTGCACACGCCGCGATCGAGCTCTCTCCTGAATTGCGAGTGTGAGCCCGTAACCTTTTGAGCTTTAAGGCAACATGGAAACGAACAAACATTTGTTTTAGCTACTATTATTAAATCCATATAACGCTGCAAGATATAAGCTCTTTCAACATGGCACATGGCAGTCCGGAAAAATACTACAACTAGCAAAAAAAATAACTTTCTGACAAACACTTCTCTTTTATGCAGCCAACAAATTCATAAGAATAATTTTTACTAAGTAAAATGGTTGAAGATGCTGTTGACAGTGCAGATAGGGCTTTATCTAGTAAAGTAGACATATTATTTATATAACATACTAAAATATTACGATCTTTGAAAGAACTGTGCAATGGGAGTGTATGACTGGATTTAGTTTCTTGGACGTACTCCATTGCAAAATGAATGACTGTCAAAGAAAACTAAACAAACAATAGAAAACCACAAATAAGCAGAGTATGATTTAATCAGCAAGATACATACACAACATAATATTCCATAAATGAAATCGTGTCATAAAAACAAGAACCCGATTCCATTTATTGAATAAAATGTTGTGTAAGTATCATATTGACTAAAGCTATACCCTGCTTACATATGTTATCCCATTATATTTAGTTTTCTTTGACAATCATCTGTATCGCAATGGAGTATGTCCAGGAAACTAAATCCAGTCACTAAAATGTTAATTTAGTTTTGCCGTGATTGACAATAAGTTGTTGTTTTCACATTGCTGGTGTTAAAAAAGCACCAAAGTATTGCATATTCTTCAAAAGGAAATAATCATTTATTTAACAGCAAAACATTTTAAAAGTGGGTATTAACTCTGATTCACGGAAACGATGAAAAAATTATTTACTGGCCAATTTAATTTGGCGTGTCTTGACAGTACAAATTGGTTCAAACTGTATAATTTAAACCAGCGGAATGAACTATCAATTGTAAATGACTTCAAGACGGTTCATTTTCGTTATTGTTTCTGAATGGGATATATCTTCACCCTTTAACGAAGAAATACTTAAAGTATTACGATATGTCTTCGTCTGGCCTTATGTACAGTGCTGTAAGGTACCACTCAAGTTAATATTTTTAACGCGAATCTACTCAAATTGCTACATGAATTCTTTACATATTAAAGTAAGCATTCTTAAAAAAATTATTTTTGAGTTTGTGAAAATACGACACGTATAATTGAAACATTTTAGGGACTACTCAAATTGACTTATAATCTTATTTACTCATGGGGAAAATATCAAAATGATTCGATAAACAAAATTATAGGTATTTTTTTCATTGATGGAATGCTTTTCGCAAATACATTTACATAGTCATTTCTTACGTTCCCGTAGAAAGTAAGGCTTCTACGAAACCACTACATGCATATTTAGTGATTCGTTCATAACGGCAGGGTTATTAAGGACGCACGTAGCAGTACCACCATTATCGTTTCCACTGTTATTACCTCCAACCTGTAAAAAGCATCACTGGCGGAACCTTTTTTAAACGAACGTGTACCAAAAACACTACTTACTCATTCATTAGAACTATCATTTGTCACAATATTTGCTCTTATAACAAAAGGTAACTATACTATAACTGCAGTTATTTATGTTACCTTAAATGATCAATTGCTTTTAGATTTGTAAAAGAAAGTGTGCTTGCCATGTTACCCTTCACCTCACTCGGTAAAAATTAGGAACATTTAAGTATTATATAAATTATGCTAATAATAAATGACAATAAATGACTGGTAAAATGATCGCTGAAAATTTTAACAGGCTTTCGAATTCTCCCAATTCTGCATTAAAATGTACGAATTTTGTATCTTCATTTTTGTCGGAATGCATGGGAAGGAAAATAATTTATATTTCATGTAAAAAAATTTAAATTTAAGTTTGAAGTTAGTCCTAACATTAAAACTTAAGTATCTTGCCATGTTCGTTTGTAATTTGTGGTACTGTGTTACGTAGGTTCTCCCTGTACTAATGTTTTACGATCGGTTAACATGTGTGTATATGTATTATCATAATCTGGCTAACATTAAATTTGTCCTTAATAGTAAATGCCTTAGCTCTCGGCGATAAAGACCAAATTATAATTACGAGAAAATCACTTTTGTTACTACAAGCAATTTTAAATTTATTTCTATACATACATTTTATTTAAAAAAAAACAATACTTTGTCCTCAAAACAAATTAATTTTGCACATAAATATAATCTGTGCTTGACTATGTTGCGTTAATCTGAGACAGCTTTGTTACAACCCAACCTCTATTACAGTTTAAGTGCGAGAGGAAAATGTTTCAGCTTGCAGAAAGTGAAGACGCTCGGGTAAGCAAACAGTTTCTCTAGAGCATAGCAAGTGCGTGCAGGTTGAAGGGAAATCCAGTCTGGCGGTAATTAAATTCCCTGTCTTTAGCAAGTTGGTGAAACTTATTTCTTGACGATCCCGCAGCCATCTGCTGCCTGCTAGCTCCAGCGCCGTGGCTGCCACAATTATCGGAGCTGGAGCCTGCAAGAGATCGCCAAGTCGCAGGATGAAAACCGGCAGGGAAATGCGAGTGGACGATGTTATATTGGCTTGCTAACTTGGGGCCGGGGATTATACTGCGCGCAGTATAGGATAAAGGGCTCGGCGGCCCTTGTCGTTACGTGCGCCAATAATTGGCAGGTTGGAGAAGGGGGAACAAAGCCGGCAGTTGAGACTACAAGGCGCATGCCCTAAGTGACATCCCTATTAAGAAACAAAACCAGTCCTTTCATCCACTGCGAGAAAATTTACTAAACGTTTTGTTTAAGTCGTATGATGCTCCAAATAAATGCTGAAGAATTAAATAATATGTCGTACTTTTTCTGAAAGAGTTTGATTTAAATTATAACATTTTTATAATTATTTTATATTTATTTTAATGTTGTATGGATAAAACCCGATTTCAATAAATAAAAAAAGTTTAAATTTTGGGATTACTTAAAAAGAATTAATCATATTATAGTTGGAGATGATGCTACATCGCGAATATTTTTTGTGGCAAAGCGCCTTTGAAATCACTGTAGTTTCTTGTGACACGCATGATTGGTTGATATACGCCTGACGCAACGTAGCTGTCTGCAGACCAAAAATAAGCATCAAATATTACAATAGCGGGATTAATATTGCCTTAGTCAAATAGGGTAACAACTCTGCGTACAAGCTAAAGCCAGTAACCTTTCCATAAGCTGAACACGCGTTGTAACCCAGCAAACAGTCGAGTTTTCCGGCGGTAAACCATCATCTCTATTTATAATTTAAGATGATGGTATTCCACGAGAATACTCGACTGTTTGCTAAGTTCCAACGTGTGTTCAGCTTATGTCTGTCTTTCGCTTGTGCGTGGAGCTCTTGCCCCATTTGACTAATTCAATAAGAATTCCGCATTGTTATATTTGGTGCCTATTGGTCTGCAGAAAGCTACGTTGTGTCAGACCTACATCAGCCAATAACACATGTCGCAAGAAACCACAGTATTTACAAGGGTATGTTGGCTCAACAATTTTTCGCGATATACCATTATCTCTAATAATAGTAAATTATTATTCTAGGTACTTGTTAAAATTTTTTTTGAGATAATTCAGTACGAAAAACATCTGAGGAATAATTTATGATTTACGATCAAACGTATTTTTCCGGGGACAGAACGCGCTAATACCATCAAGCAATACATCCTTGAATGCCAAATATCAGAACTTATATTTACCTCGTTAATATTCCCTTATAAAAATGTTTCATTTTTCATTGCCCACATTAAGCAAGTGATATCGACTATTTTCAGAAAATAAAGTACATTCTATACAACGTAAATAAATGTTACTAAATAGTTGTCTTGGACTCAAAATATTCGTACGTGAACTGTGGAATCATAATACGAAAAAAAATTTATTAGGTGTAAATGTCTCGCACGTACAGGTCTATAGAAAACTTTGAATTTTGAAAAAATGCCCAAGATTATTTGCTAGATATGAAACCTGTTTTCCCAAACGATACTTGTAAACTTAAGCGTAGGTTCGCGTGCCCGATAGGAACAAAAACAAAGCGTGCTGTAAAATGAGCAATACGCCACATTATTCTATCCATCCCATTGGGCTTCAGTGTGAAAAGAAAACCTCGTTCAAGGACAAAGATTTTGAGATCTTCCCATAGCGTATGAAAAAATGCACATCAAATTAACATTTATACTTATAAACACGTTGGACTACAAATATGTTCCTCAGTACTGGTTTAAATTATTGTATCATATCCTTTCGATTATAAATCATGTACACAACATGTCATGGCACACACTATCAAACAATGTGGGTACCGTAAAGCGGGGTTACTTTGACCTTGTGGGGTTACTTTGACGACTCAGAATTTTGGATTTTATGTCGTTTAGTGACGAAAGTTTCAGACAGTTACTATAAGGATCAAAGGCAGTTATTAAAATAACCTGCTCAGAATATCTATTTATTTACCAGAAAACCCAAAAGCTAATATTTTGAGTGGTCAAAGTAACCCCGAAAATGGACAAAGTAACGTGATTAAATATTTTAACGTATAACTTCTTAAATTTTTATTGGCAAATTGTCAGTTAAGCATTAACTGCTTTTGTTACCATAAAATAAGCAGGGAGGCTGGTTAAACATAATGGAGAATACCGATAAACGTAACAAGCTGGGTGGGGAAAAAAGATCGGAAGGGAAGTTTACCACAGTAGCCAATTGGCATCTCGTGTTGAGGGTTAGCTTTGCGTGTAAACGCGGCCTTGCTTCAGCGAATGCCACAAACACACGTCGTAAATACAGTGGGTTGAATCCACACGAATTCATTATCTTTGGGGTGCGTGAACACAACAAAGTACTTAACGGCTCAGCTCAATAAGCTCGCAGCTACCAAGTTTACACCATGAGTCAACGTCAAAGTTAATTAATTCTAAATCGATTGATTCACTGATAGTTTGATGGCATGCCTTTATTCTACTTGCAATATATGAAACAATACTGTAATACAACAAGCATCTTCAACAGTTGTTGATTCTTCGAAGTTTTATAGTTGATGTACATTTTATTGAATAACTTTTTTTCAGCACAAAATGCATTAATGAATTTAAAAAATAACAAATATGTGTGCGCAACCCCCACCATTAACATTTCTTAATTAATAATTAGTTTATATTTAACGGATTTTACATTTGATGTACGTAGTGGAAAGCGAGGTAAACAGAACCATAAAGCGAAAATTTGCGCAGGTTAACTTTTTTGCAATCACGAAATTCACAACGGGGTGGTTTATTTTAAATTGGTCAGTGGTTAGGCAATTTTATAGAAATATGATCACGTGTTGTAACGAATTAGGCAGTATACTTTTTAGACCATGTTTATATCGTTGCTCTATACAGTAAATGCTACTAAAAATGCTAGACATTCCGAAAACCGATTCTTGAAAACTAAAGCGCCGAATCTTACGTGAAACTGCCTTCCATACTGTGCTTGTATATTCCTAGTCTGGTTATCCTGATAATGTTTTTTTTCCGGATAGCTGTACACCACTCCAGAATTATTCTGTACTGGTTACTTATTACAGACCACGTCATATATTTCTCTCTCTCTCTCGCTCTCTCTCTATTAATATATATATACATATACAGCAGGTTCACAAAAAATACCTACAAACTCCGGCTGGTGATTCCTTATGAAAAATACAGTAGTATATATGTAGGACACTTTGTACGTATTCGTGATATTAAATGAGCAATTCACCTTTGAAAATCACATTTTAAAACTTTGATTTCCCCATAAACCAAACAGTGATCGACGTTAACTGACAAAACTCAGAAAATGAATTCAAGACTATAAAGCCGACAAACCAACAGTAAACGCTAGTTTATACATTCTACCGTTACGAAATAAAAGGGGTGGCCTCCATTACGTTTCTGACACCTTTTTTCGCTTCATTGTAATCCAACATTTAAGAGTAAATCGTTGAGAAATTTGACCTTAGTAATAAAAAAAGGTCATCTTGTAACGACTGTCTAGGACGCATAGTTTTCGTGCAAAACGCACGTTAAGTTTGGCATAGTGAAACAGAGCCTAGTGTGTAGGCAACACTGCGTACACGAGTGTCTGGTTTATTCCGCAGTGTCGCACAGAGGATAGTAGACATTCACTGTAAATATCACGCACCGTACCTTAAATAGATCACATAACCGTAACCAACACTTTGTTCCTAGCTTAATTTGTGAATGTGTGTTAAAAAAATAAATGTGCAATTGAAATAAATATATTTTGGGTACAATGCACGATGTTAGACATTTAAACAGTGTGTAATTCTGGCACTACTGCGAAGTGTAGGGGAGCCGATATTTAAGCTATGGTGCGTGATATTTACAGTGAATGTCCGCCATTGTGCGACACTGCGGAATAAAGCAGACATTCGTGTACGCAGTGTTGCCTACCCGGTAGGCTCCGTTTCACTACGCCAAAACTTAACGTGCGTTTTGCACGAAAACTAGCGTCGTAGACAGTCGTTATAAGCGGATCTTTTTAATCACCAAGGTTACATTTCCCAATAATTCGCTCTTAAATGTTTGATTGTCCTGACGCTAAAAAAGTTGTCAGCAATTTAAGCAAGGCCACCCCTTTTTATATTCGTAACGGTAGAATGTATCAACTAGCGTTTACTGTTGGTTTGTCGGCATTATTTTCTGGAAGTAATATCCTGAGTTTTGTCAGTTAACGTCGATCACTGTTTGGTTTATGGGGAAATCAAAGTTTTAAAATTTTATTTTCAAAGGTGAATTAGGCTACTCCTTTAATATCACGATAACGTACGACGTTTCTTACATGTTTCCAGCTTTATTTTTCATAAGGAATCGCCTGCCGGAGTTTGTCGGTGTTTTTTGTGAACTTCCTGTGTAAATAAACAGGCTGTCCAGAAACGAGCGCCTAATAAGCACAGAGATATTTTGCAAAATTTTTAACAATATTTTTAAACTATTGGTCTGGAATCTACAAATTCGTTGAGTACTCAACTAGGAATAAGGAAAATTTCAAAATAAACTCAAAATTACATACATGTATTAACCCTGTCTACATCTTTAAGGGTAAACAACTAATTAGATTCGTACACATTTTGTACTGACTAATAAGATGTCAACAACAAAGAAATATGGTATATTTATTTATTTATTTCGAATTCAAAAAGCGGATGAAACAATTAATTTTTTTTTTATCTACGTGTAGTATGTAACCTTAAACTTAGGGAAACGGCTGTTCTATATTCACAGTTAGGCATAAATATACGTACATTATTAAATTTTTTTAAACTTTATTCTTTACAAATGTAACTCATGATAGGTATTTATTAAACGTAATATACAATTTTACAGATATTGCGTTTTTAATTCGTTTTGAGAGGAAATTATTTATGACTGTCGTAAAGGTATAATGTTAGACGGACGATTTGACATTTGCTTTGTTAAATTATTTATGTCATGAATATAAGTACTCGAGCTTACATTCCTTTTTTTTAACAATGACACTGGCTGCGTTCTTACGCATTTAACTTACATCACCACTTTTGTCAGTTTATTTCGAAACTGTACCCGTATCGGCTTGCTTACTGTTAGAACATCGCAGGCACATTAAGATATGTACAAAATTGTATTAGGTAAACGTGATCAAGATAAAACTATTTTTATTCTCTGAAGTGTTTTAGTCATTATTGAGACACACATGTTTTGTTCACAGAGTTTTGAGAACAGCCACGGGCAAAGCCTAGCAGAGAACAAACAAAGAGTTATTATATTTTTAATTTTTTTTTTTTTTTCGTATTTTACCTAAGCTAGTAAGTATACATAAAATTTATTATTTTATGCGTTAACTAAACAATTTTACTACACGTGACGTTTAAAACACAAAGCAGGAAATATAATTTTATAACAAACAATTAAAACAAAAATAATGGTAAGTTGGTATCAAGAATAACATCTCGTTCACTGTAAACATATTCCAAGAGACTTCTTCAGACAGACAGTGAGGTTGCAGCAGGAGTTAAATAAGGATGCAAACAGACATTCGTCTGTAGGCTTCATAATAAGAATAATTCCAGCTTTCGTTGGAGCGACATTTGAAAACAGAAAACTAATTCAGGATAACACAAACCGGAATATTAAGTGCTTTTCTCAGGAAGCGCAATCTCGATATTAAAACATCGTTTTAAAATAAATATGAAAGATTAAAAAAATAAACATATATTTTGAAATGACGACATATAAAGTTTAACTAGTAGAAAAGTATACTCTTCATTAACGAATTTCTGCACCCTTATCAGTGAGAGGTGAACGATTTTGAGTTTACTCGTGGCCACAAATCACGGATGCATGCCATGCTAGAAAACCAAGTAAGACCAAATCAATTAAGAAAACTGCTCATGAACAGCTGTAGCCGTAACATTACAAAATAAAAATGCATAGTAAATTCCGCAACGAATTGGGAAACATATAAGTAAACTATAAAAATAAATGAATCTGTGAGACAAACTGTAACTGGCCAGGACGGAACAACGTCGCCGACACGTAGGAAAACAACGTATCCAAGAAGAGCTTGTTGCCAGATTTTTGAAGCTGACGCCTGCTCCCGTCCACAGTTTAAACTACACAATCTTTACTAATTATCTTTGTTGTTTTTCTCTCTCTCTCTCCTGATTTTCTAGGACGACATATTGCAGCAATGTTGTACATCTCCTATTTCACTATAAATCATTAAATGCCATTGCAAGACTAATGAAAACAAAAGACCAGTTTATAATACATAAACCTCTACACGTAAATTATTTCGTTCTGTACAAAAATACTATCAGTTACTATCTGGAAAGTACCAGTTACTGAATATACGTAATTGCTTCTAAATTTATAAATATAACTTAAATTGGAGATACTTAATTTATAGGTCTATGGAAATAGATGATAGGGAATCTCAAGAACCATTTATGCTACTCATTTTTGTCTGTCAATAGACTCAAAAGACAGCAAATGAGGAAAAATATATTGACCTGTGTGTTTCCATATGTGTCGCTACAAAGGATAAAATTAGTACAACACTAAGTTTTTACATATGTACTTCCATTATAGAGAAAAACTACGTGTATATTATCCCAAAACACGTACAAAGTGGAAACGGAGAAAGGAATATTTCGATTTTCACACAACTCTTCTTGTAGTTACAGTCTTAAGAGTTTGGTCATATATTTTGGAAATCTTACTTTAATGTGACAAAGAAGACATTTTCCCATTTTACAGATGTAAAATGTCAGACCTCGTTTATTTTTTAGCACTTTTTAAAGTATTTTCCAAAACAAAGATTTATCAGAAAAATCTTGAATTCTATCTTACATTATACATTTTTCTCCATGCATGTTAAAAGATTTAAGAAAACGATGATTTTTTTTATTCTTACAAGAACCAAATTCTAATAAAGAAAACAGAAGTTCGATATGTGAAAGTACGTTAAGCCAAAAATGAAGGCTACTATTATGCCATTGTATTATAATAATAATTGTATTTGTTGAGTATTTATGACGATAAATATACGAACCATGTACACGACAACTCAGTCAATTTAATAAAATGTAACGTGTTTATGTTATGTTAGGCCGAACGTACAATTTTCCCGCTTCTGTAATTTTAGAAACACTAGTAATAGGAGTATAGGAATTAACACTTTGGTATATTTCACATAAAATACCATATACTTTCCGAAATTGATCTGTAGTAGAAATAGTTTAAAATAGTGTACAGCAAATACTGTTAGTAATTTCCAAGCATGCATCGTGTTGTTTGGTGTTCCGCTGCATAACCACGTCGAGTTATGCTAGCGACTCTCTGGCAGTGCTTGACAAGGATGTTTTATTTAATGACTGCATGGACGAGAGCGTTGTGAGGACCGCATTTGACCGCGTGGGGAGAGAGGTCGTATGTCGATATATGACCCCGGCGTCCCAGCGTCTGTAATTTGATGGGGCACTAAGTAATTGCTGCCAACGATAGCACCCTCATACCCTCTTTGTACTCCATCGCCCGTGTGATCCTGCAGATAGGATCTATTTATTTAGCCTGCGCCTGCCTGCCTACGTTATCCCGAGAATGCCTGATATGCAGGGACGCTTTGTTTTGAACGTTTTAACGACGCAAACTTCCTGCTTTAGCCTGTTCTAGACGAATAAGCTGACTACACTGTTTGCCTCGCATTAGAGCTTTCATTATTTTAACAACACGAAACAAAATTACAGCTATTTTATGAAAGTAATAAGACAAAAAGACTGATATCATCAATTCTGAAATTACTTTAGCGTTTAATTATAATATAAAGTAAAGTTAGTAGATGTAGTCATTCGCAATACACATATTTTGTTTCACAAACGTATTTTGAGTAAAAGCCCGACTGTTCAAAACATTAACATCTATTTTACGATCTCAAGTGTTACAAATAAAGTAACGCTTATTTAATGTTATATTTAGAAATTAATGCATCAAGACTATTACCTTTCCTACGAAACCTTTTATTCACAAACAGGATTGTTTAACCACTCCCGATTTCATTATTGCCATAGTTAGAAATTTCAAATTTTAAATTTCATTTTAATTGGAAATATTTACAAAAGCCATAATTCGGTCGTATGTCATGTTAGTTACTTTCCCTTAAATAAGTGTTTTATGAACAATATTAAGTTTCCCGAAATGCCCCTCTCTGTCGATTATGTACTATTTTAAGAATATTGCTCTGAGAATGGAAACCTTAATTGCTATATCAGAATTAGTAAACATTCACTAATATTTCATTGGTTTTTACAGATTCCGGAGAGATCAGTTTAAACTAACTGAATCACTGAAAAACTAGTGACAAATCTGTGAATAATCATTAACAATTCAGATGTATAATGTTAACATTATAAAACATAATCAGAAATTTATCACTGATATTCCAGTGGTTTTTCACTGTATTGTTGAAGCTGCCAATTTTAAATCTATGAAAAACCACTAAAAAGTCAGAAATTTTCATTTATTTGTAATTATAGTAAATTTTTTCCATCTATTTGTTTAATTACAACACACCGAGACGTCTCGTTGTGTAAAATTTCAGTACTGCAAAATATTTTTACGGAATCGCATGCTGTATTTTCGGCTTCTTACAGTGTTCGCGAAAGAACTTTTCTCACAGTAGTTGGATAGAAGATGCCAATTTATGTTGCCAGGTTGGCAGCAGTTATTATAGGTGTGGTTGTAAGAAAGCTTGTTTGCAATGTTTTCGCTGTCTTGCGGGAACAACGGCTAGTGATTAGTAAGTTGGCCGCTGTGTTGCGCATTGGATTTAGACGACCGCAGTAGAGGAATAAAAAACTTTCATTGCCCTAGGAAATAATGTGTCCTGACTTCAGCACACAACGGGGTATACTTACTGCCTTAACAGAACTAGATTTCAAATGTTGCCTTCAGAGTGATTGCTTTTAGATGCAAATGCGGAAAAGACTGCAGAAAAGAAATACTTTCAGAAAGTAGCAGAGTTCTTTATTTTTTAACACATTTCCTTTTACTCTGACTCGTTCTTAGTTTTGCAGAAAGTAATTAAAGCAAAAAAACCGTTTTAAATAACTTCTGACCAAATAAACGTGATATATTACACTGTTTTCATATTACAAGTGACAATTTTACTTAAATACCATACACTGACCAGAAGTTGCGATTAATATTCGTCTCATAATGGAGTAGGGACCGTGGCTGACAAATTGCCTGAAGCACTGACCTCCCCCCATGGCGGTTTGTGTTGGATTCCCAGCGGAGTCGGCAAAATACTTACGTAGCACGCAGGAAACATAACTAACTCATTAATTTGTCGGTTTTTTCGTAATTCTTCGGTTTTCTTCATGGAGTTTTATTTGTTGCCATCCTCAGTAGCCAACAAATGTCTTCAGCCACCCATTCGGAAGTCTAGCCTCGGGGTGTGGTCTAGTCCTTAGATCCCACGGCATACGATATTTATTTGACATTCAGTGTAAACGTGTTTACTATTCTCTTGTCTTATTGTTCTGGAAAGAAAATATAGTCTTACTTTTTTCATGGTGCGTATTACGTATATTTAAATTTAAACATGATTAAAAGTTAGTAATAAAATAACTAGCTTATACTTGTAGAAATAAAAGTAATTTATAATAATATTATAAATTATTATTTTAATATGTACAAATCCTCTCGTATCAAATGTCACCGTAGGTTTTTGTGACA
The DNA here is from genome assembly GCA_003012365.1 of Medauroidea extradentata. NCBI lineage: Eukaryota > Metazoa > Arthropoda > Insecta > Phasmatodea > Phasmatidae > Medauroidea > Medauroidea extradentata. The sequence goes on along the minus strand of PNEQ01024353.1, from coordinate 11,844 downwards.
TAGCCTACTATCAATGCACACACAGTAGCGTTTTTCCTTTAAGCCTGAATTGTTGCAAGAAGTAGAATTTTAAACATGACAAGCAGATGCTGTTGTTGAGCTGATATGATTAACTTACATCTTTTCACCATTAATTTTGTTCAATTATGGCTGTATAAGTAACCGGCGGTATACATACACTTTTTTTTTTTTTTTTTTTTTTTATATCAAGTTAATTTCTTGTTAGAATTTTTTGGTTAGCAATATATTCCTCATATTCCTCTCTGTTCGTGATTTTGTGTCATGGGCAACTGTAATTTTCTTTTAAATTCTATTTTTTGTAGTATTGTTTTCCTCGATGTAGGTTAAAAAGATTACACACAAACACACTCACATACATATACATATTAATTTACTTATATTCACGTATATATACATGTGTTTTCTTTATTTCTGTCGTCACGTTTACATTACAAACGGAACCGATTTTATGGATGCAACGTCGTTGCGAGCGTATGTGTCGAAGTTCCGAAAACCAAAGAAAAAAGTGCCAGTACGATCTGCTGTCAACAAACTTATAACACACCAACAATTCTAAATACAGTCACACGTGTAATTATATGGGTCTATAAAATGAATCAGAATGTACTTCTAGCCCATATTAGAAATCTTTATAAGAACACATTACATTATATATTTTACACTGATTAATTAATCAACGCTAAACTACATACTCAATAAGTTGGTACTTCTATGCAGTATTATATTCTATTAAAACAGGTTTTCTTGATTCATAGGCATACCATCAAACTATATTATTTACCGAAGGGTTTAAATTTATTCTTAAAATAATTTTTAGTATTTTATTTCAATCCGTATACCACGGTTTTAAATAATAACGCCAAATTATAAGTGTATGTTGGTGAGTATTTTACACAACAGAACTTTTGAAATAAAAATTAAAACATTTATGTGCAGCACATAATATTGATTTGTGTCAAAATAAAATTAACAAATAGAGTGGCTGAGAACTGATTGAGTTGCTTTATGGTCAACGTTGCCATACGCGGGCACTCGAAGCATTTTAATACAAAGCTATTTCCTATTGATTATCGCTTGTAGATGTCTCGAAAGACGATAACAATTTCATTTCCTGCCCGAACACATGCATTCGGACACATCTGTGACGATAAAATAAATCGTTTACACTCTTATCTGCCCTACACTTATCAGTGTGTATCCCAAATATACAATTGAAAATTCATTGATTTTCCAGCCAGAATATATTCCCAGCAATGTTGTGGCAGTATGAAAAGAGTAAAGTGGTTAGGTATTAAACAAATATGTTTTTACCGAATATTCAAGCACGTTAAATAGTTAATAATTTTTAATAAAATTTTGAAAAGACTTTCGATTCCGTTAAATTGCATGGTGCATTTAGAAAATCCGCAAACAGCTGGCTTACGAATAAATAACTATAATTTTTTTACCGTCAGAATCATTGTATATACTTTTGAACACAACAAATTGTAGTAGTCCCACAAATACTTGTAATTTTTAATAATTCTTACAAAGAAACGAAACATTTACTCAAAAATTTCAAAAGAAAAATAAGTTGTTAAAATTATTTTTGAACTTCCCTTAAAGAACTCTGATCTACACGGTAATTGATATATTTTTAAGAATTTATGGTAGTTTGTAGTTGTATGTTTGTAATAACCCGATGCGGCCACATCAATATTTTATTTGTGTAAGCTTACAGATTCATTTAAATTACGAGTAGCCTAAAATCGGTCCTATGGCCTGAAAAAGCAGTCTATGAATGTAAAACTCAACTACAATTTTTTCCTCTAGCTAATTATTATTAGACAATGGAAAAATGTTATATATAACTGTTTCGTTAACCCGAACGGCCAAGGTGTCCCTGTATTGTGTTCGTATTGTACTTTTAAAAAATATACGAATGGAACAGCTGTACACAGCCAGTAATCAGTCTCCAATATGTTAGTGACTCCTTTGTGATAGATCTTATTCGTGTAAACCTAATTCTTATTACAGTCATTTCTGCATGTCATTTAATTGTTGCAAGAACATACTCCATACAAGTACATAGCGTACCAAATACTTCTCGTTTAAAACACTTATTGTCTGAAATTAACTTGTGGCAGAGTAAGTTAATTATTATTTTTTGTAATTTAAACAATTATAATAAACATAACACACAGCACACAACACCAATCTTTCTTTTTCCAAAATAAAATTTGTAACTAAAATTTAGAGGTTTAACTGTAATTAAAACTGCCTTGAAATTCGCAAAACCAATCAAAACTCTCCTTAAATTAGCTCCATATCTACATCATTCTACGGCAGTCCAATTAGCAAGAAACGAAGAGCAGGTATAGATTACCATCGACCACAGCTGTATTAACGGTGCAGCTATGTGCTGTGATTTACTGGCCTCTGCGTCCTTGCTAATCGCAATAATTTGGCGACGCGGAATCTTGCAGTGGTTATCCTCCGGCGCCGAGGCACGGTATCTCCAATACCGCGTACACCGCTGTTTCCTGCTGTGTTGTTTCTGGTGCAACCACTCTCCTTCCTGCCGTTTGCTTCTCTCCCTACTTAACGTTATCGCCGTTCTTGCGACCCTAGCCGCTGCGTTAAATACCTCCCCATTCCGCCCACGAGGCAACTTCGCTGCAGCTTAATTATGTCGCCCCTATTTTTGCCTACTGATTATGTGCTTTAATTCGTTTCTTTATACTTGTAGATTAAATTTAACATAGTTTTATCTTTCTTGTGCAGTGCTGGCGGCTTTATCTATGCTAGGGGGTTATTTTCATTACTTCATTTTAAGGGAATTCCTTACGTTATGTTTTAATCCTGCGCGAGAGATTAGGACGAGAACCAAGCAAACATTTTGCAAATTACCTCTTCTTGTTTGTGGTTGGACTGCCACTTAAACGGACAAAAGTCACTATATATATATATATATATATATATATATATATATATATATATATATATATATATAAACACGAGTGTGCACGTCTGTATACACGTATAAGTGCATGTATATACATTTATTTGTATATTAACATATTATATGAGGGCCTATATACGACTTATAACCTTAAGTTATTGTAAGGGTAAGTACGCACCCTTACAGTAAAATGTTTGGGAATGCTTTTGAAAAGATAAATAACGAACGTGATATTGAAGACCACATGTAGTTTCTTATTAACGTTAGCAAAACCCATTCCCACGCCACTTAATTTAAGGGTACGTACCACCAATTAGGTAAATATTAAGAAAAGCTGCTCATCGTTACAGGCCAAACTTTTGATTTTACAGCCACAATTTATTAATGAAAAATATTTTTTTATGGGTTGCTAGCCGTCACACGTTAAAAAATTGTGTTGTACGTTGAAATTTTAAATTTTTCGTTAGTTTGGATTACATTGGTCTGTTTAGGTTAGTTTACATTAGCTTAGATTAGTTTTGTTTACGTTAAGTATTTTACTCTTAAGTTTTCCATTTTTCGTTAGGTTAAGTAAGGTTAGGTTGCCTTACCTAACCTTACATAACCTAAAAAATTGAAAACTTAATGTAAAAGGCTCTGCTATAATTAACTTAGCACAGAAAACAAGACACGCACAGACACAAAACAGTCGCAAAGCACAATACTGCAAACTACAATTGAAACAGCACACTCACAGAAAAAACAGATGATGTTCAAACAAAAAGAAGCGCACCTGGTAAATATATGTGTGTGTTTGATTCTGAACTTTTTCATTGCTACCTTCTTTCGTAAATAACTTTTTTGTTTATTTTATAATACGAAAAGGAGTGAACTCATTTTCTTAAAATTGCGGTAACTGTTATAAAATATTGAGAACAATCGCATTTCGAACAAATAAATTACTAACGTATGCACGAATATTTACAAAGGTTAGTCAAAAATTTTCCTTTTTCACCCGTGTTTGTTTTCTTTTGAATGGATACCACCATCCACATTATGCGTGGCTACGCACGGCAGACGCTCAGACACGCTCAGAAACGTTAGGAGTTTGTTCTACCTGTGCACGTGCTGCACGTGAATTTATCGAGAACAGCACGAATATATACTATCCACTTTGGGTGCGCGGGAAGTACTCTGTGTTATATTAACTGTAGCGGAGTCTTAATAAACCTAACTTAACCAAAACTCATCTAACCGTACTTATACTAACCCAACGAAAAACGTAAATTTTCGAAGTTGATAAACTACAACTTCCTTTACGTACTACTTCCAACGTCTTTAAAAACTTTTATTCAGTAAACTGTGCCTTCAAAAGCTATAGTTTTGCCAGTATACGATGAGCAAATGTTCTTCATATCAACCAACAATAATATTATACTATAGAGCAGTATATATTTTCGTTCTATACTTTCGTCAGGAATAACCTTCCTAAAGTTACGGATATGAATTAGGATTATCCTGTTTATTTCAGACCAAGATATCAGTACCCATTATTATAAAAAAATCATTTTAAGAATATCCACTTTGGGTGACTATACATACAGAAAAAACTGTTGTTAAATAGCGCTTGAAGTACAACTTATTTTTTCCAGTCCCACCGCTGGACGTGCGGATCCTGGGAGCGGACCACCCGTTGTCTCAAGGTCGTAGATACGACCTACTGTGCCAGTCCTCTGGTTCCAGACCTCCAGCTAGCATCACTTGGTGGATGGACGGACAACGCTTCGAGGGATCCAAGGAAACTGTGAGTACTCTATGTTAATCTGTCAGTTCCCTAGCTTGCCACACGAAATTATTACTTCAGGTGGTTCGAGATAATGTGAACACTTTTGATAACCTAGTTGCTTTTTTAAATTTCGATAACTTACATTTTCCTACCAATTTTTAATAATAAAAAAACAAAGCAACTTAAGGACGCGTTTCACAACATTTTCCAATGTCTTGTTTTATTTTTATATTTGTAGCAGATATTTTGTTTTTCTTATTTTAGACACAAATTGTGAATAAATATCCTCTTAGGAAATTTGTGTATATCTCATAGTTTTAGCGTAATGAGTCGTTAACGTCAAAATTTGCACTTAACGGTTTTGTGTACGCCACTAAAACCAACTGACATACCAAACCGTAAAAAAATTCACCGTGCATAACAATTTTGTGGACTGTGATTAGACACACACAGAAACAAAACAAAAAAAAAAAAAAAAAAAAAAAAAAAAAAAAAAAAACAAAAAAAAAAACATATATTTGTGTTCTTAAACTGTTGAAATTTTTAAATTTTCATATTAAAATTCAGTACGTTTTATTAAATACAAACATATTTATTATTTGTTTTTATACATGCCAAATCACAGCCTACAACAGTGTTATACACGGTGATAATAAATCAAGACGTTGAAAACTGAGGTCAACCATGTGTACAGATTGTATCGTACTCTTACTCTAGTTCCTACTGTTTCAGCGATAATAATTTTTACGTCCAAACAAGAGCAGATTTACCAAAAATCTGTCTGGCAGTTTTGTTTAAAATCGCCTTCTCCATGTTGACTGATGTTTTCAAGGCAGTAAATACTGTGGTTTAAGCTAATTATGTAACTAACGAAATTCTGGTTAATTGACTTATCTTGTCGAAACCGTATAATTTCTTGCTTTGAAAAAATTAGCTATCCAGAAATAATAACTATTTTAAACAAAACTGCCAGAGGGTTTATTATATCTGTTCTAGATTAAGCTTTAATAAAATACTTACCGCAATAACAGTAGAAACTAAGAACATGGCCTTTAAATCTAAGGCCACTATAATACTAATGTTTTAATCACCATCCTAGACGATATGGCCTTGAAGAGCTCACTTTATCGCGAATAGCCTATAAATACGTAGCCTACAAATCACTGGAACTAACCACCTGGTCTATTTTCCTTCTGTCGAAAAAAAAAAAAAAAAAGATCAACTAAGGAATGTCGAAATTGTTAAAAGAGTCACATCATTTAAACAGCGGACTCAAATTCTGGAGGACCAGGTTACAGTTTTCGGTCCAGCAATTCTGAATTCGGTAGTCCGTGGTTTTCAGAAACCTCTCCAGGCGAACTTTGGAATGTTTCCTTACAACTTGAGTTTCCCACTCCTGACGATCCGTTACATCTCGAATAACCTCGCTGTGGGCAAGAAATGAGCTCTACACATCTACTTACGTGTTAAAATTCCTGGCCGGTGAGGGTCGTTTCAGTTTTAAATCACTTCTATTTTTCGTAAGCCGAAGTTATTTTATAACACCAGAAAAGTTTGATTGTAGGCTATTTTATTAAAAAAACTGTTTTCTGTACTTAGGTATTACAAACCATATGTTTAAACCGTGAATAAATATTATATTATGATTTCTTCAGTGCCAGCCTACAACGCCGTCAATGCGTCGTAGTACGTTCGTAAATACTTTGTTTACGAAATCATTTTACATGTATCCACTATATATATATGTGTAAAATGAATACACACATCGGAAAAGTACGGAATGCCGTTGTTAAAACTCCATAACCATTAAAAATCATCGTTTCCGATCCCTACAAATGAGCTAAAACCGATATTTACGTGCCGCCGTACATCAAACTGTTCTAAACCGAGGTACGTAAAACTCGGATGAAAACTTGCACTGAACATTGGTACAGTTTAACAACCAGTAAAACTTTATGGCCACCGCTTAAAGTTCAATAGTGAAATGGATACGAGGGAATGTTGAACGCCAATTCAGTGCTTGGTTCATTATGGCGTTGCGTCATTTGACGCGCGCTTCAAGGTAGCCCTTTGTGTTCCGTCGCTTTTGAGACTCTCAAAGCGCTTGTAGGTGGCGCCCTTGACGTCTGCAATATAAACTATTTTATGTGCCTTAATGTGACCTCCAGCTGGCCGAAGTACCCCGGTTTGCGGTAAGCAAAATTACAGTAATTAATGTAAGTGAATGCTGATACTGTCTCTATTTTAGTCTCTCATAATATCGATGTATACCATACCGAGATTTACACGTATCAATAAAGGGCTGAGTTTCATAGTGGTATAAGTCACAGTTATTAAGTAGTGTCGCTTTTATTCATATTATTCACATTTTCCAAAATAATATTCAGTAACAAATATTTCACAACTGACTGAATTTCTGAATTTCATTATAGTGTTTCAAGAATGGACTGCATTTTGCATGTGAATACAAATATTCTTTACGAGTAAACTATTATAACTGACGTACACCATTATAAATCTAAACCCCTCAAATGTTGAACCGACAAACAACCCGTAAATATCTAATAGCATTTCTCCGTACCGCATACAGTCACTGCGGTGTAAATTCTATCTACATAACAGTAATTGAATCCTACCTGTTTACTACTAGGAATGGCAGTTCTATCTCGTATGTTTAAACACGGTTTATCATTTCATGAACATACTTACGTCAACTCAGTAATCTGCTGATGAGGTCGCATCACTTAGGGAAATTGTCGCATCTCTGATTACCGATTTGTTGGCATTGCGGATGTAAACTAGTGTATTTAGCAAGCACAAACATACTTTACGTCTGTAGTGAATAAATATTTGTTTTCTCAGAAATACTTTTATAGAGTTGTGTTGATATTTATCTGAGCAGATAAAATAAAATTCTTAAAGATAAACAATTTCGTTCAATGTCGGACAACAACAATTGCAGAAGTAGTAAAGTGTAAATACAAAATTGACAAATAAAATTCATGGTAAAAATACTTCTTACTCAGAAAACACATCTACGTCACAAAAAAACCTGTTCGAAGAATAACCTTAATTATTTTAAGAAAATAAAGTGAAAATTACTAAGTACAATAAAAAAACCTGTATTAACTCATATGAGATATTCGCACTTGAAATAAGCGATTCAATTCGTATTTTATCACGGTAACAGAAACCTTATTGAATAAAACCACATGTTTGAACATTGTTTATGGTTATCTAGGTCTAAATGTTTAATTCTTTCTCAGCATGTAATAGCAGTTAAACAATTACCAGTGATTACCACACTAAAAAAAACAAAAAACAAATATGCACAGTAAAAAATTTAAACAATTGAAAACATGACATTAAGTAATTTAACTGTACTGACAATCAATTCCACGTTAAAAGGCCTCGCAAAAAATTTATAAGCCCTTTAAGGCTAGCAGTCACAACTGAGCAAATTATTTCAAGGTCTAACCACAACGTCAATTGAAATGAATTGAAACTTAAGACTAACAGCCACCAATTATTTAACCAACAAGAGGCTCAGTCAACACCATAGCATGCCTAAATTTAGTTTGCTTCTCTAATACCTGCTAAAGCAATGCAAATAATGTCAACTTTAACGAAAAACATATTAAATGGAAAGTAAGTCCAAGCCAAGCCTGTAACTAAGCAAAGCACAATTAAACCAAATAAGACTGACAGGTAAGACCACGTACTTAGTTTGAGCAATAGGAAAGAAAGCAATGGAAAAAAGAGCTCGAGAAACCATCAATGCAGGCCAGGCCCGAAGACTCCTGCGCATGAGAGGAGCTAGGGAGGGAGAAGAAAGCTGTAATAGGAGCAAGAGAAGTTAGAGGAATGAGGGTTCGGCTAAGCAATCAGCTGATAGCACGACCAATTTAACGTAAGTTCTTGAAGACGTTAGAAAGTAAAAAAAAAAAAAAAAGAAAATAAATTACCAGTTGTTGAAATTATATTACAAACTCACACACAACGTAGACTTGCAATTTCACTGTCCATGTTATGAAATGGTGGAATGATGTGTTTGCTCTGATTGTTTTAAAGCTGCTTTCAGATAAAATTTAAATATCAACTAACTCTAAACAATATTTAAAACAGCTTTACCTTACTCTACGCAGTTTTATATATTTCGCGGTAATACGCTCACAGAAATTCTAATCGTAAAAACCCTTCATGGGGAGTTTTAGACAATTGTATTTTCATATTTTGAGCTATAAAATTTAATCAGATGGTAAGTAATATAATTATCTCTTCGAAAAAGAATAGTATATATTGTTGTTAAACTGCTTGAAATAAATAATAATGGCGTATTTCATTAATTTGTCTAGCAGAAACATTGCAAGAGAATTATAGGTTAACTTTCAAGAATTTTCTTGCAATGATTCTGCATGACAAATTAGTGAAAGTTTCCATTGTTATTCATGTAAAGCAGTTTGCCAATAGCATATCCTATGCTTTGTTGAAGAGAGATATTTTATACTACAATTTTAGTAAATGCTATGGGTCAAAAACTGAATAAATAATAAAATTGTCTAATACTCATCCATACGGAGCTAAGATATACTGCATGACGTGATCCATATTTTTCACAATATTTCACAAGACCTTATGTCTTGGAATATTTCTGTAACCATTTAGAATAGATTGCTCACTGTAATAATGTTGACTTCAATATCTACTATACATTCTTGTCTTACGTGCCGTGTTCTTTGTATATTACAAAAATCAACCTGTAACAATTTTTGTTGGGCTAAAATATGCTTATGAAACGCACAGGTAAATTAGAAACAACAATGAAAGCATAATTTCAAATACCCGGAATTTCTGTGATGATTGTGCGTTTTACTTACATAGGCGATAGAATTTTAATTTAGTCCTTTATATGTCATTGTATATTCCAATCACAATATTCGTTTGATTCCTATCGATAATTATAACTAGCTTGCTAATTTAATGCCGTGTTTAGAGACGGTTTATAGCTGTTCAAAGCTTATGTGCACTGTCTATCTGCGGCAGCCGTGGTACGAGCGAGGGCAGCTATTTTCACGTTCAATTATATTTGCATTTGCAGTATCATTTTTATTCACATCGCTTTCAGACAGAACCATTCCCTGCATGAAGAAGAAAATATTGATACGGGAATTCAGATATCATTTATAAAATTTTATTATTAATCCCTGCAGATTATATTTCACCCATATCTAACCAAATTTTGTGTACAAGATTTTTTTATTTGGCACAATTTTCTCTTTATTTTAGTGTTCGTAAGTAATTATTTTATGTGTAGTATCAACGAAAACCTAGGGAAACTCTGAGGTACATAGAGTGTAATTTTATTCATTTTCTCCGAGCACGAACGTTCGATTGGTTTGTTTTCCTTTGTGCAAAGACATTCTTTAGGAAGACAATATACGTGTTAAGTGATTAAATTTTGACTAAGTGACGAACTGTGGTACCATTATATTACTAGAAGAACATAATCTTTACGTGAGCAAGAGAACATATTAAATTATAATAGAAAACTTGTGGCATATACTGAACAATGTCAATCACAACATATCACATAACTTACTGCAATAACATGAACATGCATCATTACATAAATCTTTCGAAGCCTTATGATCATTAGTGCGTGTTTTTTGCATGAACATTGAAATGCATTAACTTAAGATTGCTACCCTATTTTGACCCTGTAAACTCATGATCTAGTCGAAAAGTTTATTAATGCGTATATTCACACGGACAAGTTATTTAAATAAATTGTAGGAAGTAATCTTCTGTTTAAATTTAGGACTTGTTGCTTAACGTCAATTCTCTGAATTGCTTATGCAATGTTAAGGAATCAGTAAAATATTTCAATTAAGAGTATGAGTTGTTACTGCTTTGTGGTGCCTACATAATATCTATACTTCTAGCCAGTTGCTGTAAAGGCCATGATCTTTCAATTATTTCAAACAATAGTAAATAACTCAAATATTTTTAAACCAAACGCTTTGAAAAAATTTGAGACTGTACAGTCATTCGATGCACAATTTTGCCAGAGCGTTTTTTTTTTAATGATGTACCGTTTACTGGCAAAACATTATTTTGCTTAATTTTGGCCTATTTTGACAACAAATATGGGTTACTTCAGGGGAAAAAATCCAAAAATCCGTTCGGTGTATTGAAACAGAAAAACTCAAGACACACGCAATGATATATGAGTGTTAACACTGCCAGAATGAATTTTTGATACATGTTTTAATTTACGCTAAAAATAATATTTTCGAAATCACCATAAAACGAAAGAGCGAGGCCTTAAAATGCCGATCCCGTGTTTCAGGCGCATGTAAGCAACCCGCGTTTACTCCTGTCGTTCTTGTTTTCGATACGTTCTGCAAATTTTAGTATTGTCACATTTTGGTTTGTGACAGGATTAGTATTTCTTTAGGTTTTTCTTGCAACTCATACAGTTTGTAAAAACAGGTCTGTTTATTTAATTATTTATTGATTCAATGTTAAGATAAATATTTGAGCTAGCAAAACAAATAAGTGTGGATAAGTGAAGGTGATGTTTCACTACTTAAAATCTATATTTATTGTTTACATACTATAATTTGTGTTTCTTTTAATGTCATAGTATTGAATGTATGTTTAAGTCAGATCACAGCTACCTTATTATCAACCAAGAGCTTTAAATGCAGTTAATTGCTCTATGTCATTCATTTTATTTCTTGTTTCCTATTGAATTGTGCTATGAAAAATTATATGTAAGTTAATCTTTGTTTTTTTATTGTTGTGAACAGGGGCTGTTCACTGAATACACAATAGCTTGTCGCTTATTTGTTAAGGCCCTCTCCATGCATACCACCACGAAATAGTTAAACTTCTATAATTATTGCAACTTTTTTAAAATTTTAAAGAATGTTGAAATAATTATAGAACTTATATGCTTTTGTAGAGAATACTTACAATGTTTACAATTTAATTTTTGTGTTACAACTCTTTAAAGTAAAAATATTTAAACTGAATGTTTGTTGTTGTCATGTTGTCGAGTATTGATCTTACTTACTCTATGGTTTAGACAATATGAAAATTATGGAACAAGGGG
>PNEQ01024352.1:0-24976 GCA_003012365.1 Medauroidea extradentata | reverse complement strand
GGAGTAATTGTGTGCATAACTAATTGTGTTGTGAGAGTTCTAGTTGATTACTGTTTTGTGTATTTCGTAGCTTTGTGAGCTATTAAATCCAGTACTTAATTTAACTCTTTTATTTGTAATTATAAGACCTCTATCCCAAAGAACTCATGGGAATTGCCCACATATAAAGTTTGTGCTCTCAAACTTGTAACATTACATTCTGTGCACAATGTTTAGTGTTATTAATTAAGATCTTCAACCCATCAAGAAGCCGCTCTTTAGAACTCTCCCGTTCATGAAAATAACACCATCTCATTGAGTAGAACTTCTGTGGCGTTGGGTTTTGCAAACAATTTTCTGAGCAGTACATACCAAGAAACATAAAAGGTCCTCTTTTTAAAATCGCTAGAATTCACCGTTTACAAGAAATAAACCATAAAAATGATCAGATGCTGCAGTAGCATAATTGCACATGAATTTATGTTGCTTTTTAAAGGAATTCACACATTAAACACGCCAAAATTGTGTGTGATAGGCATGCTAGTGTATGGAGTTTCCTAAAAGTAAATTCGTTGAGGTTTACTTAGTTGAAATACGTGACATAGTTCTAAAGAACTGTAGCACAGGATGTTTTTTTCAAAGAGCAAAATGTATTTAACAAGCGTGCTGTGTGCGAACACATTGCGGGTGTAGCATTTTTTGCCTACATGCCAGGTATTGCATTGTTGGCACAAATACACTAGAATTAATTTTATAGTAAATGGTACATTCTAGTGACTGGTCAAAATACGGCCTTGTTTAGGATGTACTGCTCAGAAAAGCAACATGAAATGTTCACAAAACCCAACGCCACAAAAAAAAAAAAAAAAAAAGGCAGTTTCTGGTTTTGGTCGAAGATCTCTATAACACTTAATATTGTACACAGAATTGAAAGTTTTGCACCACGTTTCAAACAATTGCGAAATACAGTTTAAAATTTCATTTTTCAAGGGTGAATGTCTCCCTTACAAATTGAGCTACAGGCAAAAATTTAATTGTGTAACTATACCCCATTTTTGATCAGAAAGTTTTTAACATACACTAAAGAACAGCCTGTATGTTGAGTTTCGTAGTAGAATGGAACACATGAATTCTCTGATCACCGATATCACTTTATTTGTCAATAACCTCGTTAACAAAGCCTGTCCTGTAATAAATTATATATAGATAGATAAAACCCATTTGCAGTACATATTGGCGTATATAGTCCATTCGTAATAAAATTAGCACTTTTGAATTAAAACTTGGTGTAACATTTCACACACTAATGCTCGGTTATTTGCTTCCAGCAAAGTTAGTGGAGAATTAGGTAATCAATTTTATGTTCTAATGTCTTACCAATTGTACAGTGACAAAATTAGAGGTACTTCAAGTGCTCACCACTTTACCGAGAATGGACTATATTATTTGAAAATGATTCCTCCTAACAAAGAACTATTATTTTATTTGCATTTGTTATTATTGTAATTATTAAAGATCTGTTGATGCGTATAGCTTAAAAAATATTTTTAATTAAATGGAGGCTATGTTTTGTGAATTTTGTGTTGTGTTGAACTTAATCACAGAAGATTTTATAAATAATTTGAAAGTGTAAAATTGTAGGCCTCCTTTTTTCAGTTTAATTATTTGCAAGAAAATTTTTCTACAGTTTTATATGGTTTCCTCCATTACGTCATTCTTTCATTCCGGGCAGTTTCTGTACCATGCCAACGAAAAATGTACGAGAAATGGACAAACTTTACAGTTTCTTTATAAATGCTTATCTGCTCAAATTCGATCAATTTTTACTCAAATTTTTGGCAGGTTCAGAAAATACATTTAAAAAAATATACTATTACAGTGAATACAATTTGTGTATATAGGGCTCCAACATGAATGTTAACTTATTTTTTTTTTGTAAATATGTTTACTTAAAAATCTTTTCTAAAAAAGTATTTCAACCAACTACACAATTGGAATATTTTAGGAATGAGAAATGCTTAAATAACCCCATTTTGCACCTTGGAACCCCAGAAATTTCCCGGAGGAAGGACCCCCTGACCCCCCTTTCTTTTGGTGATAGGTGTTTCTCAATAATTAAATAAATTTCGGTCCCCCTCCCAAAAAAATGAGCTTGCGACGCCCCATGTGTACGGCTATTCTGCTGTACGGCTACGTTGCGGAAATTGTAGCATATCCATAAAACACTCTTTATGTTACTGTTATTCCAAATAATAATTTCGAATGTAAAAAGCTAATGTAAACAATTTTTCACTACCATTAGCACAACATTTCTGCAAACCTAGCTACGAAAGGATTTTTTAAAATAAGGCTCTTTATAAACCAAGTATCAAATATTAAAAAGAAACACGTGCAACAAAAATTATTTTAAATAAGATTCCCAAGCTAAATAAATATTTTTTAACACTTAATACTATAGTAAGAGGTCTATTACAATAGCTCACCGCAATTTATAATAGTAACAAAATTTATGACTCTGTGAACGGACAAAGCTAAACCACAGCTTGCTAGTACTCAATTTTATCTAACTAACCAACGAGTATTTAACTACATTAAACATGGAAATGGTAAAATAAGATACGGAGACTTTATACGGAATAAATTAAGATATGATACTACTTATAATATGTGCAAACATATGGCGAAAGTTTCGATGTGTAACAAAATCAATGCTCGTAACGAAATTTTTACATGGGTACCTCAAACATAATTTTAGTAAAACCCTTTATTTTTGCTACAGAGAACAGTGTTTTGCCACCATAGTATATAATATATAAACGGCATTAAATTGATTCAATGCGCACTTATCACTTATACAATAGGTAGAGCGTCCGTAGTCGGTATCGTCTTTTCGAAGACGGTTAAGCCACTTTGCTCTGCAACTCCTCTAGCTAGGAGGAGCATCCAATACCAAATATTGTAGGACAATATGGGAGAGTAGCCGAAAAAAAAGTAGACACACTTCACGAACGCTCCTAGCGGCGTGTACTGTAAGCACGGTGATAAAGCGTGTGTTAAATGGCATTTTGCAGTACTTTAATTGCGTTTTAATTACAATTTTTGAATGAGTGGTCGTTTGTTATCGCAAGAGAGATTTCTGCAGTGTACTGCTACAGTAATTACGATGGCGCAGACTGCTCCAAATCCTATTTAAGATTTTCTGAGGACCCAAATCAGTAGGCCGAAGTAACACATGTGTACGAAGTATTGTTTTTTCTTATTTGTTTTACGGTTTTTAGAATGGTTTAATAGCAAATGCGTGTTATTTTGATACAAAATACTGTTTTATTTTGTTGTAGATGCAAACAATGAATACTGAAGTCGAAAAGAGCTGACTGGTTCTCCTATATCGTCCCTGGACTGGATGTAAGAAAAGTGGGCGTGGTGGTTTATAATTTGTTGCGACTGTTCAGAAAAAAGATTTTCGCAATCGCAATTTGCCTTTACAAGGGTCAATACACACTATAATATGCAGTTTCTGAAATATTGGTGTACAGTTGAACATGGCCTTACGAGAATTGACTAAATAGGTACATTGTGGCAGTTGGTTAATATTAAGAATAGGCACTCATCTTATTTTGGCCAAACTGTTGATTTCAGAGGTAGGCCTATAGTTAATTAATGAAAATGTTTATATAGTGGTTAAAATTAGTCCTACCTAAAGAAAATTTTTCGTAAGGGTCAGTTTAGGCTACATTAGGTAACATAACCTGATATAACCTCGCCTACAGTAAACTAACCTAACGAAAATTTTTCTCTGCATAGGACTGCTTCTAACCTCTAGAGAAACATTTTCCATTAATAAAATTTTTTTTTCCATAATTCTAAAATATGTAGTTTGGCCAGTAACGTATATAATGTGTGGCAATTCTTAATATTTACCCACAGTCCATGCTTAGGAAATTGGTGAGAGGTAAATGTGAAGAGTAGCTGCTCATCGTATAGCGGCTAAAATATTGATTGCAGAGGTATAGTTTGCTGAGGAAAAATATTTCTATGCTGGTTAGTAGTAGTCCAATGCAAAAAAAAAAAAAAAAAAAGTTAGGTTAGGTAATCTGACCTAACCTGATGTTAGGTTCCTTAAAGTTAAAGTGACGTGTGTAGGTTAACTTTAATCACTCTATTAGCTTGGCCAAATAGCTTCTTCTCATAGCTACCCAGTGAGGTAGTGGACTTTGCTTTCTAATAAGTTTGGGAGGGGAAAGGAGAGGTTCGAAAATTTATGACGGGTTAGGTATGGGAGAGAAGAGGTAATAGCTTGCCACCGGGTGTTTGCCCAATTGCAATGAAACTATTTTTATTTTACTAACATCAACAAAATGCATTACACTTTATAGCTGTCTGCAAATTAACTTTAAAAACTCGATCATGAAAACGAAGGTGGTGTTTGAAATGATACAAATTTTGTTGTTCTAACTGATCATATTAAAATTTTTTTGTTTTGAAGGGCATATGAGTAAGGAGTGTGTGTACTGAATTCACATGCTGCCCAGTCTATGAACTACTATTACAGACGAGGGTTTTCAACTACCTAGGAGAATGTGAAATTAGGACTAACTATAAGTCATAATGAAATACAACAGTGGGTAATTTGCATTGCAGTGATCTTCAGCAGCATTCTCATGACACAAGATTACATGTTGTGGGATTTTTTTTTTACTTTCCGATAACACACAAAAATAAACTAGTAATGACAAAACTAACATGGCTCCGATGACGTCACACTACCAAAAATTACCATTTTCTTCCAACCCACAAACATGTCAAATGTCCTCTTAAGATACCATTGTACTAGGATCTAATAGTAAAAACTATCGGAAAGTAACAAACAGTGACGTCATATATGTAAACATAACCGTTATGATCTAATAGTAATAAACATACAATTTTGTTTGTAATTTATCATTTGAACTATCTTTTGCACGTCATATTTGACAAGCAAAGAAAGCCAAATACAAACTGCAAGAAGTTAGGTTACCCCAGGAGTGTTACAAAGGGGTTTCACTGTAGTTAATGCTATATTTTTGATGGCATACTGGTTTGTATGATCATAAATCTAGGTGAAAGAGTGTGTTTCCATTATAAACTTAATCTCTCAAACTGCATCAACTTGTAATTGGTCAATAATTGAAATCCTAGGATCACGTGACTGTGGTGTAGCAGAGACACACATTAAGACACACTTTTTATAGACATTTTCAAAAGAAAGAAGTACAATACAAGACAATTTTTTAGTTAAAAACTAAAAAATTTATTATTAATGTTGGCTGTACATATATTTTAATATGCAGTAAAGTTTTCCATTAGAAATATTTGGTGGTGGTATTTAGGCTATGCAATAAGAAAATATACAAATATGAAATTGGACTGAAAGTAATATTTGAAAAATTGGAAAGTATGTCAAAGTACTATACATTTTTTGTGTTTTGAAACCAATAAATATTTGTCAATAATTTTACTTTTACGTATTTACTACCGCCTTTTTTTGTTCCCAAAAATACATAACTATACTGTAGTTACTGTGTGGAAATGCTAATGATGAGAGCAAGAAGTTTACACAGGTACTGTTGAAGGTTTTTTTGTGCATCAGGTAAGTAACTGATAATTTGAAATGCATCGAAGTACTCATTCCAACATGTTCCTGGTTATTCTTCTGACAATGTACATTTCCACTAAATTCATTCATCGTATATGCTTTTACAAATACCACATTTACACACACGTATGTATCTGTGTGTATGTGTGTGTGTGTGTGTGTGTATATATATATATATATATATATATATATATATATATATATATATATATATATATATATATATATATATGATAGAGAGAGTGAGAGAGAGAGAGACACACAAACACAAAATTGAATATCTATAGCGTAGGCGTTCCTAAATCATTCATCATCTGATTGTGATCAAACTTGCACAAGTTTTATGTGTGTAAACATTTCTGACAAAATAATTTGTGATTGGGATGGAGAGGGAGGGGGCAGGCAGGGGATGTAAAATTGGGTGCCAACATTGAGTGAAAAAAAAGTAAGTTTTCAAAATGTTTACAACGTACAGTAAAGACCCTTAAACTTCCTTTTCCACCATTCTGCATTAAAAAAAAATTTGTTTAAAAAAAAATTTAAAACTTGAAAAAAGGACGATAATTTCTTTTAAAATAATATTACTTACATGAAATGTGAGGAGCTGAAAAGTTATTATCAAAAACACTCCTTTAAAACTTTTTTAAAAATAAATTAAATAATAATAATAGTTAAAAAAATAAAAAGAAATACTAAATTTAACATCGCAAGATATTGAAAACCACATAAACTAAGACACAGGCAAAAATTGGTAACTTGGCAACGTCTCAACTCTCAACTATAATTTTCTTATGTGGGAACAGTAATTCCTTACAATTTGCAGGAATTAGAATTTGTTTGCATAACTCCATTGTAAAGATTTATTTATTACTGCCGCGAATTACGTACCTAACTGGAAAAAAATAAATATTAGCAATAAATGTCACCACAATAACTTATACACATCTGTTTTTGTTATTCACAGGGTCATTTTTATCTGTAATTTCTTAAGAGCATGGAAAAATTTCTGGTAATAATATTAAAATTTCATATTTATATTTAAAAACGGCACAGTAAGGTGAATAAATTAGCACAATGTTTCGGCAGACATAATGTAACATTTCAATACTAGAGGACAAAATTCGCACTTAAATTGTGCATACTTAGCCAGGTAAATTTGAATTTCGCGGGCGTGTTACCAGTTCCTGCCGCTAGAGGCGCTGTAGTAGCGTGTCTCCCGTCTTGTCCCTT
This sequence comes from Medauroidea extradentata, assembly GCA_003012365.1. NCBI lineage: Eukaryota > Metazoa > Arthropoda > Insecta > Phasmatodea > Phasmatidae > Medauroidea > Medauroidea extradentata. The sequence goes on along the minus strand of PNEQ01024352.1, from coordinate 18,132 downwards.
GAAAACGGCCCGTCTTTTCCATATTGTCCTCTACTATATTTGCCAATACCGAGTCGGCACTTTCATGGGTGTTTACAGAACACGAGCAGATACAGTATGTATGTGTGTGTGTGTGTATATATATATATATATATATATATATATATATATATATATATATATATATATATATACATACACGCACACCTACACATACCTACACATACATTATTTTGAATTAGGTCGAGGAAGACCCAAGTAGTTTTACATAGTGGGTAGGCTACTGTATACACGGTGATGCCAGCGTGTTATCAGAGGTGCTCCTAGAACTGGCCATCCACAATGAATATGCACAAGGGAGAGGAGATAACACCACATAGCTGCTGCGGTGATAACTGTGTGTTGTGACAGTGGAAAGTGGTGCGCAGTAGCCTGCACGCACCAGCGAGTGCTCGCCTCCGAGAGTCTTGCTGGTGCCGTTACCACATAACTGTTAGTTCCCCTCGCGACAACGGAGTCAGCCACCTTGCTCCGGTACAGGTTGTGTCACAACGCTTCTTCTGTTGCTTGCCATGACTTCCGTCAAATTTCACAGTTATTTACGGGCAACAAATGTTAATATGTTGTAATAAGCGTCAGAATGGCGCAAGTCATTGAACTTCTCGTCCATAGCTCGTCTATGGGGTGAAGTAGGTTCAGTCACATGACCACGTTTCTCCCATCTCCAGGTAGTGACTAAACCTGGACGCGATGCAGTGTCTCGTGACTTGGACTCTTGAAAGCTCGACTTGCGGTTCTTTGAACGTCTAAAGCTGAAATTTCTCCCAATTCATGCTAACTTTGTGGTTTTTTACAACCACCTAATGAGATATTCAGTTGAGGAGGGCCGCAGCCCGGATTTGTGTTTGGGGGAAGGGAGATGTGCCCCGAACCTGAGAATGTGATAAAGTAACATGGAACTCCCCCCACCCCCCAATAAAGTGCTCGGGGGCCCTGCCACAGAAAAAATTGCATTTTCAAGGTGCAAAATGATGCTATTTAAGCAGTTTCCGTAACGTAACCGGCCCGCTGGGGCGGGGGGGGGGGAGGTCTAGGCCCCATGGAAAATCCTCTCTGGCTACGTCCCTAAGTTGAGATATCATCTATCATCTCATTTTATTGTGTAAGGTAAGCTGTACGCACTTATACCGTTAAGTTAGACACATTTATTGAAGTCAATAAGCCCATACAAGTCAGTATAGTAAAACTGTTTTAAAAAAACTGAAGACTTAAATTTCTAACGAACTATTTGAGACGCTGAAAATTCATACATTTAATTCCCTGCGTTCAAAGGAAGTCTCATTTTGAAAAAAAAAAAAAAAAAAAAAAAAAAGTCTAGTATAGTGATAATTCAAGTTTTCAGTAGTGACCTCCAAAACTTTTAATTTTGTGACAGCGGTATTGACATTTATTTATGAATCATATCCACTTGAAAACCAATCCTTTGTGCTGATTTTTTAAAATTATTATTTTTTACTTTCTTGTATTTTGTCCCCCGCGGGTTTCACCGACGTATGGGGGGATTACTTTCACACTTCACGACTAATGTCCAAACATAAACTTTAAAAACAAAATTGAAGGGCAGTATATTCCAACTTTGCAAATTAGTACAACATTCAGAAATACAATCAAAAGAGATAATCGCGAAAGGAAAATTCATGACTAATGACTAAATGTGGTTCGTACAGCGTGCTATCTTTCCAACCCTCGTCTAATATATTATAAGAGATATTGGCTTACTGTTTGTGGCCGCGTCGCTGTCATTTCTCTTCCCGACGTTTATGGAAGACACTACAAACTCCATCGTCAACATTTTCAGTATAGATGCCGCAATGTCTTCCGAAACATCGGGAAAGGAAACAAAAGTGACGCGGCTACGGTGCAGAAGCCAAGATCTCTTAGGCAACAGCCACGAAAGCATGCGAACCGCATCAGTTCGTTACATATGCATTTTCAGTACGTATACAATGCGTAAATGAAGATATTTTCTTCGCTAGATTGCTACTAGTCGGACTGCAGCTCAAAGTGTATGTCTGTTATTAATTTGAATAAGTATAAAATGACTATTCGAACGACATACCCGAAGCGAGACGGTATTCATTCGAGTAATTCGGGTGTATTAAAAGTTGCACCGCCTTGTTTGGGCTTCATGTGCTCGTCAAACTAACCAATGAGACAAGCGCAGTTCAATCAAGATACCGGTGTTCCTCACTAGCCATTCCGTCCATCAATTGCTCCCTTATTTACTATTTGATTGCCGACATAAAACTTTCATGACTCTTTAAACTCTCGTAGTGAATGATTTCTTCATATTTTACTATCAATCGTCCATTCCTCACCTCCATTACGTAGCCTCCCCTCTCCTGTCACTTCTAACAGCCTGGAGGTGATTCAGGAGGACGGGGCGTTTCAGGGGTCCCATCACCAGGGCCGTATTTACCACTAGGTCCACTCGGCCCGGTCCTAGGGCGCAACTTTCATAAGGGCGCCCCTTTATCGAGGAGAACATGTGAAGAGTTTCATCACTATTTTGAAAAGTGCCAATATGGCGACGAATAAAATTTTTTAAATAGCTTTGCTTTTGGCATTGTTGACTTATACTGTCTCTATTAGTTTTATCTGCTCTATGGCCAATCCAGCTATTTATTTTAAAATTACTGTGTTACAATTATGCTGAATTATTTTTGTGATATTACAATCTTAATATATAAAATGAAGTGTCCTGACACACTCACTCACTCATCAACGCACAGTCCAAACTGCTGGACCCAGAACCATGAAATTTTAATTAAGGGGGTGAAAAGGGGTGAAATGTGTTTTCAAAGAATCCCTGGTATCTCATTAACCGGGAAAGCTATAATAATTTTTTTAAGTTCACAATATTGCCCTAAGAAAAGCATATTTGCGAAATTCGAAAATTAAGGGGGCAAAGAGCCGTAAAATGTGTTTTTCACTAATCCATGATTTCTCTTAAACAATTTCAGACAGTAAAGTGGTTTTTCCTTTAAAATGATGCTTAAGTAAATATATAAATAGCATTTTTTAGAATTTTTAGAAATTCGTCCTTGAATGCTTTTAAAAAAATAAAACGTGTTTTTAGTTAATCCCACTTATCTCATAAACAAGTGGAAATATTGAAATGGTTTTTGCTTTAAAATAAATCTTACGTAAATATCAAAAAAGTGACTTCAGGATTTTTCGAAATTCGTCCTTGAAAGCTGTTTAAAAAAATGAAATGTGTTATCAAATAATCATCTGTACCGCTTATACACGTTGAGATATCGAGATGATTTTTTGATAAGAATGAAGCTTAAGTAAATATCTACAAATCTGATTCAGGATTTTATGAAATTCGAAAATTAAGGATGTAAAAAGCAGTAAAACTTTTGAGTCTCCAAAAAAAAAAAAAAGGGGGAATGATCACGGAGAAATAATTCAACAGTTGTTTCTTTTTGCCAACCTACTCATAAATAAAACCTCTTTGGACTGTAGCCTGTACCACGGTCGTAGAAGAACAGGTCTGGACACTCGCCTGGATATTTGACCCCCTTGTTGTTTGGCTGTAGTTCACCAAGTTACCGAGAATATTGTGTTTTATTGGCGCTGATGTTACGGCGGTCGGACTAAACTCCGCCCACTTCCTTTCCGCAAAGGTAACAAATTTATCAAAACGTATTTTTTATCAATTTATGAAATACTTTCTTCGCTCACAAATTTAAGATAAGGCTCCAGCAATCTTTATTTACTTTATAAATTCAACAATGCAAAAAAGTGGACGGAGATTTAGTCCGACCGCCCGGAAAACAGCGCCAAAAAGTACGACATTCTCGGTAACTTGACGAACTACAGCCAAACAACAAGGGGGTCAAATATCCAGGCGAGTGTCCAGACCTGTTCTTCTACGACGAAATAATTGTCACGGCTTGCTTTTCAGCATTCACTCCGATATTGTATAAAGTTTGTGGTGTGGGAGGGGTGGGGCACTGAGCTTAGACAATTTATAGTTCACTGTTATTGAGTACGCTAGCTGTTAAATGCCTTCATCACATATTTTATCCAGAGTTATTGTTTACATTACATAATTTCACGCGAGCAAAGCCGCAGCCGGCCAGCTAGTTCTTATATATAGAGAGAGGACAGAGCAGATAATTTTAAATAATGTGGTGCTAGAAACGGAAAATGAACGCTAGTTGTTAAGAAAGGAAGGAAAACGAGGCGGCAGGGGCGCTTAGACTGACGGGCCTAGGGTGCCTAGAAGCTTAACCTTAAATCTTCTAAGTATAGTTTATTCTTAACAAATTAAAATGGCATATTCTATTCTTGGTTAGGAAGCTCTTTAAATAGTATCAGTCTGCACCTTACGGCCATACTCTTCTTTTTATACTGTTTTGGCGATAATTTTTTTTTAAGCCTAAACGAGAGAAGAAATAAAAATCTGTTTGGCAGTTTTGTTTAAAATGGTTTTATCCGTAATGACTAGTTTTTTTTTCAAGAGAGTAACTACTGTGGTCTTAATTAATTATGCAACTAACGAAACTATTGTTAATTGACTTTTTAGTCAGAACCATATAGGCTAAGTCTCGTCTTTAAAAATTAGCTATTACTGCAAAAATCTTTTCAAACAAAACTGCCGAACATATTTGTGATATCTGCTTCGGTTTAAGCTAACAAAAATTAACTATCGCAAAAACAGTAGGTATAGAGGAGCATGGCCTTAAAATCCGGAATTTTCCCGAGGAATAACCTTACCCTCATTTTCTTGGCTTGAGATGTGGATGTATTTACTTTTTTAAGCCGTTAACCCCCCTACCCTTTCTCAAAACCCAGAGCTGGATCCACCCTTGCGTGCAGGAGGGGGGGGGGGGAGTAGGTGGTACATCCTACGGTCACGCAAGGGGGTAAAATACTCTATAAGCGGGTGACAAATCGAGGAAATATATACGTAAACTACGTGGCAGAAGAGAACTTGTGTAAGTTTTCCGCATTATTTTGTATATAAATATGATGGTAAGTAGAGAGAAACGGTTAGGTATGTGTTGCGTGAAGTATGTATTAATATTTTCTTGTTTAAATAAATAAACCAAACAGTTCACGGAGCGTATCAGCACTGCTCAACAGCTGGGCTCAGCACCCAGTCTCGTAATGCTCATCCACAACAACCGTGCTTATATTCTGGTGGATGAAACATCTCCAGTCGTGCACGCTCTGACGTATCTGTCGTGCCGTCTTTGTAAACCTACGAGCAAGCAAACAATACAGTTGAAACTTTTAACAGGTTATGGAAAGAACAATTTCATAATATTACATTTTTCCAACCACTTCTCAACTTTCATTAAGAAATTATTACATTACAATGTTTACGTAAGCCCAGGGCAAAATCGCAGTATTACCTTTCTCTGCTGGTTCAGTATGTAAAATCTATTCTAACAGTAGAAAAGTAATATTTTTTGGTGTAAGTTAAGCATCTAGATACTTCAGGATACGTCTTTGATTACGATAAAAACGCCTACCTAGACTAAAAAAAAAAAAAAAAAAAAAACACACATACAAATATATTTATTTATAAATTTATTTAGTTATTTGTGAGAATTTGTTTCGCATAATAAATATGTAATTTTGTCCTTCATTGTTACTTAATGAGTGCTATTTGGTTTTCCTTAAAAATAAATTAGTGATTATTATGTTACATTTCTTGTTATTCTATATGTTGTATAATTATTCTTTATTTATTGATACGTAATGTGCGAACTGAAACGTTGATTCATTAGCTAAGCCCACAGTGTCGTATTTTCAAATAAATATCCTTAAAACATTGAAGGAATATTCAGCAAGACGAGTGACACAAACTTTTCATTATGGCCGCCTGCCCAAGCCGCTTTGTTTAGTTAAGATTACATTCCACCAGGAAAATTTACTTTAGGTAATGTGCCACCGCCTCCCGTCCCTCCAAAACTTTGAGTGACGCTACGCCTCTACTCACTCTACTCTGATGGCGGTATTGTCGCCGCAAGCAACAGGAAAGAACAGCGAGGTGCCGGTATTTCTGCCGCAAGGCCGCGCGGCGCCGTCACGCGTAAAGGTCGTCTCTTGTGCCCAAGGATACTCCAGTCGTCTGAGTCACCGATATTCAGTGGGTTGCGCTTTGGCTAGCCTCCACTTGCCTACTATATACGATGTCTAGAAACAAATGCATAAGAAGTACTCCACGAGAATCCTGGGCTAAATTGAAGAAGAAAATGTAAATGGCCGACATTTTTCGTGCACAATCTGGCAACACTGCACGGAGATAGTCCCCTCTTGCATTTCACGTCAGATATTATTTAATGTATATTACGCCAAGTAAGCGCAGAATCATGTTTGCACTGCTCGGTATTTTAACCTACACACATAATATGCAGGTTAGAACAGTAGTAGTAAGATATCTGTGTAGCGCAAGAGGGGACTAACTACTGTGCTATGTTGCCACAGTATGTATTATAATGTCGTCGTACAACATTTTGCCACAAGCAGTTTCGTCTTCAGTTCAGCCCAGAATTCGCGTGGTATGCTTATTAGTTATTACGTGTTTGTTTCTGGACACCCTGTATATCGTCTCTACTACACTTGTAGTGGTGACACTATTATGTCATTACATAGCATTACATATTAAGGTGTATTGTACGCGCAAATACCTTTTTAAAGGTTTAAAGATTCTGCCCATTTTCACCATTTTTGTGAACGAGGGGGCGAATTACAAAACAAAACTCCTGCAGTGTGATTTGACATTTGACACTGTGAGTATTTCCATAACTACCTCCTCCCCTTCCCACGACTGCAAATAAACCAGTGTCGTTCTGAAGTCTAAATGTGGGAAAATGGGAATAACGGCGGACCTGAAATGAGTATACACCGTGTAAAATTTTTTAAATGTCATATCTAAGGTAACATCACAAACGTACGTTAATCAATTCTCGAATAAACACCTATCAACCGAAGCTTTTCATAGCACTCGACGGCCTAAGCAGACGGCCCCAGCCCTGAGGGCGGTTTATAAACAACTCAGTGAACGCAGGAACCCTATGATGCTAAACGCTTCGCACTCAAGAAAATGTCGTTTATATTTCGCAGGATGTAAGGAAGCAGTTGACAACGTAGCATCATGAAAATGTATAAGCCTAAATAACCACATTGATTTAAAATATCCATTGCTACAGGCCTACACAGGAATATTTCTTAACTACGGTTTATGGTCCGATGATGTTTTGACATATTCGCCCGCACAGTAGGAAAATTGTATGCAGGTTCTGTACGTTTCAAACAATGTCAGAAATCATATGCTATTAACATAGATGGCGGAAACGCAAGGTAAACGGAAGAAGTTGAGAGTTGACGTCTGTTGACCACAACTGTTGCATTGTGGTATTGCGTCCTTGCTTCTTTTTTTTATATATAAAACAGGCCTGAAAGCGGAGTCGCGTACTCGCCCAAACCAGTGACAGCCAGGGACAGCATATTTTCGTGAATTGTATCGTGTAAAGTCTCAAATTTAACGCCACGGCTGAGCAAAGTGTCGCTGCGCTAAAACACTCGACTTAAAATCATGGAGGACCCGATTGTGATTCCCAGCCAGGTCAAGCAGATTTCGGTTTTCCACGGCTTTCCAGTATTACTGTAGGCGAGTTCTAGTCTGGTCGCTAATTACAGGACATATGGCCTTCCGCGCCATGATTAAAAATATAATTTTTAATAATTAGTCAAATTTAAATATTTAAAAAAATGACGGTAGGCTTATAGTGTAAACCATTTTCAACACATTTATGTGGCAACTATACACCGCCTGCTTTAAGTTTTTAAAAATAATGTTCGCCATAAACTTGGCAAATAAATCGCTTTCAACGCCACTCTTAATTAATATGAATTTAAAACTCTCAAGTTTTAATCAATACACCACGCTCGTCCGTCATTTTCGAAGACAATGCATTTGATTATATGCATAAAAAACCGCGCACCAACTTCACCCAGCTATTTGCAAGAAATTCGAGAAAACCATTGCTAGGATGGAATGTATGGAATCTGCAGCTAATTTTACTTTAATGAACATACACGTCACAAAATGCCACTAGACTACATAAGTCCACAGAGGCGTGCATTGGCGTGAGCGGCAGTTAATTTTTTTTGGGTTGGGGAGGGGGAGTTCTTCTCGGGAATATTTCGACTTAAGGGGTGTAAAATGGCTGCTAATTAAGACGTTTTGAGTTTTCGTACATCAACTTTGAATACGCTGCTGGTACGAATATTAATATTTGTAAAATATATTTTTAATAATTTTATTTTAGAAGAATAATCCCTCTAAATAATGTTTTTTGAGGGGAGTGTCCCCCTCCCGTGCCAAGCAGCCCGGTGTGAGTGAGAGCCATTTGTATAATATGCAAGATTATACCAAGAGTCACGTGTAAACCTGTATTTGTAGAATTAAATAGTTTTCCTTTTTTTCTGTAGATGTGTATTGATTATTTTATTTACGGTAGAAACACAGATAAATTTATAGAACTGGAACATCCAATGCCATATAAAACCAGAAATTATTATAAACTGAAAAAAAATTTACCATAGCACAACAGCATTTTTCAAAAGGGTTCCAACATAGTTACCCAAAGAAATAGAGTTTATAAAGAACTATACAGAATTCAAAAATGTACACAGAAAATATACAATAGTAAAATATTTATCTGTATAAAAACTAGAACTGTTATCAAATGTAGGCTGCCTATGGAAAAAAAAAACGAAGTGTTATATGATTTATAATATGTAATTGTACTTCTGTAAATTAAAATGTATATTAAGGTAACTAAAATGTTGTATTTGTACCAAAATAGTTCACAATTGTATTTAGGTGATTGTTTTAATGTGTTTGTATAAAATAGTGCAAAATTGTACTTGGTTGATTATAATATTGTGCTTGTACAAAAATATATAAAATTGTACATGAAAAAGCCTATATCCCCAGAGCCACCAGCTCATAAGGGGATTTACATGTGGATAGTAAATAAGTAAATAATAAAGTCGCTGGGGTGCTATTACCTCCACAAACGAGCATTATCAACAAAAACATCCGACATATAGAGTCGATCACTGGAAAGGTGGCGCCAACAGAAGGCTGAAGGCGGAATGGTAACCTCGTCAAACTTGCAGGTAGGCTGTGGTATCGCGCACGAATGTGGCAGGCACTACACCGGTAGAGCAACAAGGGACGCGATGGCAGACGAGAAGAAAGCGACACGGAAAGTAGGGCGGATCTGCGGGGCGAGGTTGCCGCCACGCGAAATGTCGGCCACTAACTAGCGTGTTGCTCCCTGTAGCAGCTGAAGTCACTCCACTCGGAGGCCGTGTTCGATGTGGCCGTCTAGGGCTCTTACCACGTTTCAAGTGACGTCACACATGCCGCCGTTCGAAGTCACAGAAAGGACTCATATGCTCCCTAAAATGTGCCATTCAGGTAAGGGCACGGAGCAACTTACACTCCTCGAGCCCTAGACCCGAATTAAAATGCACACTTCATCGTGAAGGAAGCAAGGGCTTAGAGCACTGAAATCGAACACAGGCTTAAGCGGGCGTGGCATATATTTCAACGTTAAAAGCATTTATCTATAACCGTAGGTTTTTTGAAGCCAATATGCGAAAACTAATCAATAGCAATCCTAGACAATTGTTTTAGCCAACGTTTTAAACAAAATTGTTTCCAGTCTTACGAAATTCTGAGGCACAACCTCTGACGCCGGAACCTCGTGCATTTAACTGCGGCGCAAGAGATCACGCGTAACGAATTAGTAATTCTTGATAAATATTTACTTATAAAGCTGGCAAATTCCATTATCTAGGATTGCCATTGGGTATTTTATCCATATTGGCCTCGAAAAAAGCGTAGAAATCAATTGATGTTTTTAGCGTTTATTTATCTACCACGCACTAAGCCTAGGCTACATCGGCAATAGCACACAAACAGCACAGACGCACAGAAGTTGAACATGTGTTAACAGATAGCAGCTACTACATGGAGGCACAGCACACGCACAGAAGAATAGCGCACGATCGGCGCACAAGAAGTTCACCAATTTTTAACATTCCTATGCGCTGTGCGCTGTGTTCTGTGCGTAGCCAATCAACGAGCTGTGCGGACACTACGTTAGTATATTTAAATATTTATGAAGTTGTGTAAAAGTGACTACTTATTTTAATAGTTTAAGCACGAAGAGCAACAATAAATACTTTGATTTTATTTAATTACGAAAGCGGGAAATAACTCGATTTATTACAACAAATAGTCTCTCAAATAATTTCGAACACTTTTATGTTGTGCGCAAATGTAGCATAGTATTATATGTCGCTTGTGTGTGGCTGTGCTATTTTCGTGCTGTGACCGTGTTATTACGAATGTAGCCTAGGCTTTAGTCTACCTACAGGAGACGGCATGCTTTGTTATAAAATATGGTCCAAATGTCTTCTCACCACCTATTTACGTTTCTTTGCTGTTATGCTTCGTCGAATATCACCCAGGCCAAGCCCGCTAGTTTTACACTGGTTCTGGAAATACAGCATAATTTTCATATCGAAATTTACGTTGTTGTCACAAATATGTCATAGTTTATGCCTGTTTATTAGGTAGCAATAAACTTTCAGTTTTCCAGATTTTTGCACCCAAAGTATCACCAATTGTGTTATGAAAATAAGCCAAAATAAAGCAAAATATACTATTTATTTTTGCGTACGTACAGTAGTCTTCATTAGTCTTCAAAACGCCGACATAGAATTGTACATCGTATGCCTTTTCTTAGTCTTGATTTTTTTTTTCAAATCATTCCGTCAAAATTTTTTTTCGTTTTTCATACTGATGTGAAAAAAAAGACATATAATGGCCTTAAAGCGCGTCACCATAATGTGCCATTACGATGGTGGTGGTTCGTGCGGACGCATTACAGATCCATCCTGGTGACAGTAAGTCCATCGCATCTGTCTGACTGCTTGCATTCTGTTTACTGTATTATTGCATTTTGTTGCGTTATAACGGGCTATGTTAGGCAATAAGACACTTTCATGGGGTGACAAGACACATGGACCCACTTGTGAGGGTTTGACAAGACATTTAGACCATTCTGTATTAGAAGCCGCCTTTTTGAGCGTCATATATGGCTACGGTTAAAAACACTTGTGCTGATGCGGAATGTATATTTGTGAGCGCTACGTTAGGAAGCCGGTAGGCGGTAGTTTTGGCGCGTTGAAGATATAGATAGGTTAGCCACCTTGCTCTTATGAAAATTCACGAGGGTAGGGTAGGTCAGTCAACATTTCGAGATGAAGCTGTTCGAAAGTTAACCCTGGTGTTATTCGCTTGTGTTCGAAATTTCACCTGACGGCCGCTGCACTGGGTTCAAATTATCGAAGAAATACGTACGAAACGGCAATTATAAATAAAATTACGTGTAAATAATGTGCTGTGGAAGTAGCATGTAGCAGAATAGTTAAAGGGTAAACAAATGTATGCATTTATTTATTCCTGAAATCTTAGAACCCTTAAAAACATCACAGGCTTTCTGCAAGTTCGTGGTGATCGACAAAACCTGGTCATGTGACTGAAATAATCTGCCTAACTCCAGCGAGTACATTTTCATAAGCGCCTTTTGTACTGACGCGGCATCAGTTATGTAACAGCACAGTGAGTCGTGATTCGTGGCGCGCATTCTGTATTATAATTTATTTCAAGGCCGTAGTCAGAGAAGTCTTTAGGCCACTCTTGTCCTGTCTCATCTCGCCCGCAGGTCACCTCAAGGCGAGCACGCTGCAACCAGCCAACATCACACCAACAGTACCTCGGCCGCCATATTCTGAACGCACCAGTGTCAATGAGATGCATCCATGAATGTGGTCTGGGATGAGTGTAGAGCCAATTATGGAATGCGAAGGTAAAGACTCCTCGAGAAAATCCGTCAGCCAACGAAAATGTCCGTCACGTTTCTTACCTGCTAAAATTGAGTGACATCATCGTAAACCGAACTCTGTTCATAGTAGTGGTGACCGCGTTAGAGTCTTTCGTACACTGATATAGACCGGGGGGGGGGGGGGGGTAATTAAGTTATTTGTTAATTTTTCCTATTCGTTAGTTTTCGAGTGTTGCGGAAACGAATAAAATTTTCAAACTAGACAGATTCGTATTCAAAGTTGTATTTCGTTACAGCAATCCGAGCTGTAGTTAATATTCGGCTTTTAGTTACCCTTATTTCAGTCTGTTACATTCGTCATACGAACGCTAGCTTACATAACTGAAATGAACTTAAATTTACAAATGTGGGAACATATTATGACAGTATAATAGTATAATTCAACTTAAACATCAAAGGACCAAAGTAGTAAACCTTTTAAAACATATTTTGTTTACATTTGGATTTTTTTTATGTTACTCTGAACCAAATAGCTTTCTGGACAATATTTTGGCAGCATATCTTGTTTGGCGGTATTCGTATAATAGATTTTACTGAGCCATTGACTGAATGTTATGTTGCGGGTAACAAATAGTGTCGCTGTCGCTATTACTGAAAGAAAGCAGAAAGTAAGGTAGCGAGGAACTTTCAAGCACCCATTTGAGACGGAACTCCAGTCCGGGAATTGCGAAGAGGAGAGGCGGGGGAAACGGGTGATCCTCGAGATAATTCCGCCGGCTAACAGCAGCGTCTGTCACAGGCGAATGACGATAAAAATAACTTTGATTAATAATCACAGGTGCCTTCACAACGTTTACAAGTGTTACATCCCAGAATACACCAGTGTTACGTGCGTCACAGCCATCTTGCTTCTTGGATCGTTTTTTCCCGCAGCACCACTTGTCTGCCCACTCCAAATATGGGAACACCATGAAGCGTGAAGCACAAGGCTTTCTTTTTCCTGCCTTTTCTCTCTCTTTCTCTCGCTCTCTTCGCGACCCCTTTAGTGTTTGTTTCCCGCAGAGGCCCTGTGACATTGCATATGACTATCGCTATGAATAAGGGGCAATGTAGAGCACTCATTCCAAATAGCCCAAGAAACACTGTTTTATCCTACAGTCATTCAACGTCTATGCGTACCATCAGTTACAATGCAGTTTGACAGGTCTTATAGCATACGTAATTCCATAACTAAATTGGTCGGAAGCATCTTAGTTCGTAGCCTAATTTGTATGGAGAAGTTTAACAGATCCTCAGTGCTCTTATTATATTCTTACAAACACGTAGTAATTTTAGCCCTAAACTTGTTTATGTGGCACCTCAGTAGGCCTACAATAATGGAATGATGTAGTAAATAGTATCGGATACCTTCATTTAAAAATTCCATAATTTAGCAACTTAGTTATGGAATTTTTGGACAAACGCATCTGATATAGGTTATAATATTTCACTGATAATTTTCCGTACCATTTAAAATTCGAACTGCTACTATCCGAAAACACGTAGGCCGCAGGCGTAGAAATTCTTTCTAGGAGAAAAAGGTTATGTTATAATCGATGCCTGACGTGCGCTAACATTTTCACACGATTACGACATATATGTAAGATGCACACGATAAATAACTGTACAACGTCGGGATTTGGGGATGGAAATAACTAATTAAAATACATATCCATTTTTAATGCATTCTTGAATGCTGTTTTAACAGACGTCGTTATAAACTGAAATCCATCCACTCCTTATGATAAAAGTATGCTTTAATACTCTAGCAGTCGGTGGTGCAACAATTTACTTTATTGCTAGTACCGGAAGCGGTGGAAACAGTCAGAACAAATTGAAAACTTGTAAAAAAAATGTGCACAGTTACGGAAAATTTGACACTTTTCAGATTTATGTACAAAACAGCACAATCTTTTTTTAAAGTCTAAAACACTGTTCTGTGACACATACCGGCTAGTTAACGAATTTTTAAAATCAAAATAAAATAAAAGTAGGATTACAATTTAATTGTATTTCGTTTGTATCGTCTTCAAGCAATATCGATACTATATTTACCTATACTGCTCGACGGGTGTTGTAGGCAAACCTAACCTATCAAATACTACTAATTTTACATGTTTGCAATTTTTCTAAAATGAAAAGAAAATTGATTAGTAAAAAACCTTTTTATTCTTGAACTTTTTCGTATAATTTGCGTCTCTAATTGCTAATAAAATATATTTTTTTCATAAACGTATTCCCTATTGCCTTATGTAAGAATTCACCGAGTTCACGCAAATGTATTAAAGGAAAAAATTGAAAATGTCAAGGCAACACGAAGAAAAAAGTCTAAAGCAGAATAATGAGTTCCGAGTAACCCAGAGTGGGTGAAATCTGGCAACAGTGGCGATTGCCTCGTGGCACCGTCGCTGGTTTATGAACAATGGTGTTAGTGTTCATGTGTATTGATGTACGTGTGTGGGTGCGAGCGTGCGAGCGCACGATTCTCTCTCTCTCTCTCCCGCAGGATTTCGTTGACCCCGCAGCTGTACCGCGCGACCTCTTCTTCCACGGTACTAGCACTGCCATCTAGTTTCATAACCGTCAACTATTACAAAGAGCACGCTTCAAGGCCGTTACGAGCAGGTGGATCCACTCTGTAGCAGCTACAATCGATTACCGCAGTCACAGGCAACTGTTTGTAGATTGTATCTTGCCGGCTTCCGCAGCTCAAGTTTGGGAACACGAAAATTTCCGAAGATACCCGAAGTTTGGGCTTGGAAGCACACTGCAACAAATAAAGAATTCCATGCTAATATAATGTACGTAATTTATACTATTTACATTAAGAAGCACAAGTTACAACTGCCTACATTTCTCGTTGAGAATTGTAATACAAAACCTGTTTTTTTTTTTTTTTTTAATTAAGATAAGTGTTCCAGCTTACTTAACGTGCTTGTTGGTATTTTGCCATTCTAATAATAAAACAGTATAATTATCAACATTAATAATGCTCATATTAATAATTTTAATTATTATTGTCTCATTTAAACAACATAGTAAAGTCACGTACATTTAACCATTAGTTTTTTTTTTTTTTTTTGCATCTGCAATACATAATTTAAAATGTACCTTTGATTGAACAGAACATATGTTTTGCTCTGCTGTCTGTTTGATGCTCTAAAACTTTTCTGATTTCTCATTTATTAATAAAATAAAAGAGGTGACAGGTAGAAAGCTAGTTGAACTCGAGATATTACATCGTAAGGCTTTGAGAGAATGTTATATTGTAACAGTAAATTTCCTGTTAAACAGATAATATTTGTAACAGTCTATATAATAAATAATAATAATGATAATAATAATATACGCACCGTAATAATAACGAGAAATATTAACGTTAGTTAAAGATTACCTGTACAAGAAGTATGCACACATATTTATTTTGTATCGATACGTAAGGATGAACTTAGTTTTTAGAGAAATGCCACTTTATTCTAGGCTAGAGAAACTGTTCTATAGCCTGCTAAGTTGTCAACTGTTGTAGCAGTCATGCTGGTCATGTTGCCGGTATGGCGATCTGCAGGCGCATTGCTCTTTGTTAAGTTTCACTAGCGTAGAAAAAATTGAATTCTGTTAAGTTTTACGTTCAAAATAGCTTAGACAATTTTCACATTTGACGAAGTCTCTAAGAGTAAATAAACTGTAAAAAATGTTCTTTATGTCTGCACGGACAGAATTATCGGTGGGAAAGTTAGCTGTTTGCTACGTTCCAATAAATTTTAGACTTTTTTGTCTTTTTTTCGTTAGTATCCATTTGACTGAACAAATTATAATTCTGGTGCACCAATATTGAACGTGTGTTATTTGTATACAAACAGTTTAAACATGCTGAATAAGAATAATCGTCAACTGGTCGCGTTTGAAGCCCCATTGAAATAATACTAGTTCCGAAACACTGCTCGCGAATTTGGTCCTCCATGAAAAAATACGTAGAGATGGCGAAATTTTTTCGAGTTCAACGACCTGCATGTTAGAATCAAATATCATATGCATACTCAAACCCTGTCTATTCGTTCATTGTCTGCTGTTACACTAGCAGCTAGGGGACAAATGGTCGGGGCGCTAGAGTATGTATAGGATATTTGATTCTAACATGCAGGTAATGAAATTCGCGAAATTTCCCCATCTATAAAAATACGGTATTGTCATTGACGGGTGTACAAGCGTCAACCATATTGCTTGCGGTTGTTTTATAACAGGTAAACAAATAACAGCAATTTAAAATTTACGGGTCGTAGAGATATGCTTATAGGTGTAGGGTATATTTTTCAGATTGAAGTAACTAAACGCAAAGCAAGACGACATATTTGACGTTAGGGACCGTCATTAGCGCACTACACGAATCGTGCTTGATGCAAACTTGGCGTAGTGAGCAGATGTTCTTCAATCTTACTACCGCAACTGCGGGTAAAGTGATAAAATGTATTTAAAAAACGGACATGTGTTAAATCATGTTTGTAACGACGTCATATTAAAACATTTTTTAAAAAAATGGAACCTTATACTCTTTATAGAAAACCAAAATATTAAATAACTTGTATTTCGGAAAAAAAAACTGCAATAGGGTATAACAAACGGCATTATTTTTGTGGACATTGCAAGTGAATATTGCTGTGTTGCAGATAAACGCTTCAACAAAAAATAATAATAAAAAGAGGAACCACTATAAGTTGTTGTCAACAAACACACACAATAACATACAGACACAGAGTATTCCAGAAAGGAATTGAGTCGTACCCCGAAAAAGACGACACGGAAACCAATATAAAATAGAATAATAACAACAACAACAACAACAACAACAACAACAACAACAACAACACAAATGGCTCCGTAATGGAAGCGAGGGGTACAAGACCAATACTGACGGCCTATCTCTGTGTGTTACCAAATTGAATAGCGCCATATTGCAACCCGTAACATGCAATGTCCTATACCAATGCTTTTTTTTTGGTTGAAATAAATGGTTCCCCCACCCCCACTAAAGTACACAATTCTCTAACTTCTCCTGCAATATGTCAGCTTTCAATTTGGTCATGTAACAAAAGAGCAGCGTAATAGTCTAGTTCTTTTATAACGTATTTGAATGGAACATAGTCGCATGGACGAAGATAACACAAGAAACAAAAGAACAATAAAATAAAATATCAAAATAAGGTATATGAATAATGGTGAAAAAAAAAAAACAGCACATATAACAAGAGAAACGAATGGACGCGAACACAGAAGACAGGTCAGTATTATTAGACTACTTTCACTATAATAATAAGATTTTATTATTACTAAAATAATTATAACTGCAATTTAGTAGTATAAACAAGTGTGAGAGCGTGCATAGAGAGGATTGGATAGAGAGAGAAGAGGGGTGGGTAGAGAGATAAAGATATTGTAGATGGATAGAGAGAGAAAGAACGTGAGTGAAAATCCTTACGCGATTTTCTTTATGACATCCTTCGAGACAGGCACTAATTAAAATTTGTGTTGGTGGTAGCCATGTCTAGAACGAAATTTAATTTTTTTTTATTTAAATAAGTGAGTAACAAAGAGAAAAACACGGAAACCCTTTGACTGTAAAGTTCTGTGATTGCTCTGAACGATTTTTTTTATTCATTTGCTGCTGTGTTTGTGAAAATCTCCCGCTTTTTAATTAGGAGCGTAGGAATCTGACAACTTGTGAATTACTCATTATTTTGGTTGTGACGGTACAAAGAGCACGTCAGAGTGAGGCAGTAGAAAATAAGTACCACAACCGTACAAGTACTTGTAAACAGTGTACTTCTAGTTCTAAGAGAGTTCAACATTTCCCGCGACAAATCACGCACGATATCTCTACCCAGGGGGGGGGGGGCGCTCCGACTACTTGCACGCCATTGGCCTGTCAGCACGTGACGTCACGAGGCAGAGACCCGGCCTGTGCACTACCACAGAATATTTAGGAATACAGAAGTGAAATAGTCGGCAGGAAGGCGAACTCAGTCACACACGCCAGCAAAATGGCTTCCCTGGCCAGCAACATGGCGGAAACACCTACTGCCAATCAGCGTGAGACAGCTGCTCTGCTAGTCGGCAGCCAGGCCAATAGGAAACCTGTAGTAACATGCAGGAGCCAAACAGACACGGG
>PNEQ01024351.1:0-24971 GCA_003012365.1 Medauroidea extradentata | reverse complement strand
CACGACACACGGGAAAAACCACTATATCAAACCGCCTAGTGCATTATTTTCTAACACTTAATCCTTTCTTGATAAACACGTTGCAAGAAGTCTAAATATTACATCAATAGCATGAAATTTAATCCTTACCTCATGGTTTTGCTGCCGTTCGTCCGTGCCAGCCGTTCTCACATGTAACGATGCTCCGCCATGACACCTTCACCACCAACTCAGGTTTGCCACCCTCATATTCATGAGACCAAATATAACTGCACTGCGTACTTTTACCCGCCGCGCACTTTTACTTTTACCCCACTCTACTCTATAGATATTATCACTAAACTGCTTTGTTTACATTACTTTTTTGTGTAAGTGTGATTTTGTAGGTGTGTCCTTAAACTTTCTGGCAAAACTATATATATATATATATATATATATATATATATATATATATATATATATAATAGCTGCCCAGACAAACGTTGCTTTGTCACATAAATAACTTATTGTAAGTGTGTGAGGATGTGGTATATAAGTGGAAGAGGTTTAATAATAAAGAAATTAATAAATAATAATATTAGATCAGTGACATGTGGTGGGGATAGACTGGTATCAGCTCGTGGGGATAACTGATCAATTCACTTACACAGTTATCGACCGGGTTCTAAAATTATTAAATTTAAAATATTTACTAAACAATAACACATAGGAGTGTACAAAATAGATAAAAGCCTATTTGCAGACTAACCGAACGTATATACAAAATTTCATTGAAATCTGTTAAGCCGTTTCGGAGGAGTATGGAAACAAACACTGCGACACGAGAATTTATATATATATATACATATCACTGTAGTTAGTCCCGTCTTATTCTCCACAGGTATCTTATATGTCTTAATACTACTGTTCTCATCTTATATAGCGCTAAGGTTTTTTTTAGATTGATGTTCGTGTTTTTTCACCTTTAAAAACAAAAAATAACGATTGTTAATGCAAATTAACTTGCAATATTTTTTTAACTACTTACATTCTTGAAACAGGAGCTTAATACGAATTTGACGTAATTTATGAGCGGTATTGTTTACTCTTTTTTATCTCTGTGCATAAAAAGAAACGCTGACTGATTGGTCTGACTGACATATCAAACCACAGCCGAAATCGCTGGATCTAGAAACGTACAATTTTGAAGGTAGGTTCCCCAAAGGGCGTAGGCCAGCAATAAAAAATAATTTTTCTAAATTCCACCCCTAAGTGGGTGACGTGTATTTTAAGCTATGAATTTTCGTTATAGCTCGAACCGGACGGTCTCACGTCGTGACTTCTGCTTCATTTGCACGCCCATAAAAATTCATACTATGCGGACGTTGCAATAGACTGGCGGGTTTTCCACGCCTCACATTCCGTTGCTGCTCCGCACTCATCTCATCCATTCCTCGGGCCGGACGGGCAACAGTCGAGCAGCCGACCCAACCTTCACCCAGGACTTCTCTTACACACAATGTGACACAGCCAGATAGCGGGAACACGTGGTGGATTTCATTTTAGAATACACTGTAGGGCCAAACCTTGCCTAGTTGTGAAACAATGCAGCAACTCGTTCAAAACTTTCCTGGCTTGTCATGTGAAAAATCATTATTGTTTTAGAGGCCATTCCAGCGTTTCCGGCGCATGTATGCAACCCGCATTAACCCCATATAAATCAACGCTAATATTACCTTCGCTATAGCAGTAAGAGGATTGCACATATCAGCAATTTATAGAAGACACAGTCGTTCTTATTTTCTCTGCGTTCAGCAAATTTAAGTATAACAAACGGTTACATTAAAAACCAAATAAAAAAAAAGTTTTGTAAAATTTACAGTCTATCATTCTTTATACTTGGCTTCGGCGAACACACTGAAAATAAGAACGAATGCCTCTTTCATAAAAAGCGAAGATAATGTTGATATGTATAATACTTGTATCGCTGTACCGAAGGTAATATTAGCCTTAATTTATATGGGGTTAATGCGGGTTGCATACATGCGCCTGATATTCGGGAACGGCCTCTTAATTTGGGCGAACCATCGTTAAACGTGTTAAAAATGTGACCAACTTAAAAACGTATCTATTTACTAAATAGCTACTTCTTGTTTGTGGCTGTGTTATATTGACCGTGCAATACACTCCCTGCTCTAGTAGGCAGTAGTACTCTAGATATGAGCCGAGTTCATGGCAACTGATGACGTCATTTGAATCACCTGTTGCTGTCAGCTCAGAGAAGACTGGAAGCCTGCCTACCGCCTGTCGAAACACGTCTAACGGACGTTCGTTTACTGAACACGGAAAGCCTGAGTTTGATAACGTAAATAAAACGTCATTGCGAGGTTTGCGTGGCTAAATGACGTTTCTTAGTGTGCGATTTGTTTTGATCAGGAAAAAGGGAAAATATTATCAACAACCGGAACTATACGGTGCTATTCATAAACCGCCTGTGTTCCAAACGTAAGCTGTCAGTAAGACATGTTTTTCTTTCAAAGAAACTGTTTTAGTTTAATAAAGTCGATATTTATAACATCAGAACATAAGATTAAAACACTTTCTGTAGGAGTGTTTGCAAGCTGAAAAATATTTGATACACATTAACAATTGGGGCATAGTCATTTAATGCATAAATTTTCCGATTTCAAAAACGCTGACGTTTGACTGCAATAAATTATCCTAATTTCTATCGCAGGTACTGTTAGCAGAGCTCAATATTTTAAAACAGCACGTGTACTGTACGCAAGTGTCTTCTGCGTACAAGGTTGCGGAGAAAATAAAATGCCAGATTGTGGATGCATCCTTTTTTTGCGCCAATGTTTAAACACGTCGATAATTTTCGTAATTTATCTAGAGTAATTTTTGTTGTTTCTGCGCAGTTGATTTCGACACGAAGAAACTGCAGGCCAGTTTAGCGTATAGCGTGCACAGGCGATGTGGTTCCTGTTGAGCGTGGCAGTCTGGTCCTTATCGCTCCCTTATTTCCGCGCCTCAAACGTGGAAAATTACTTCTAGTAGACAGGAAATTTAAGGTGAGATTTCACCCTTCGAGTTGAATTTTCCGTTTAAAATCATAACATTTCCATTGAAGTAGCGCTTTGACGTTATGCAGCACCCTTCGTTATAAGTTGCCAATTTTACAAACCCATTATGTTTCTGATGACCTCGTTGTCGACAAGACGTAAAGCCGATTAACTACCTACCTACAAACGCATTACCTTATGAGTGACTCTGAAAATGCGATATTATCTTTATTTTATAAGAGAAATGCGACAAATTGCGTCGTCAAAATTTTCACATTTTATGGACATATGATTTTTATATTAAGGTCATGTATTTTACTGGAGTACACTGTTGACGATATATAAACAAAATTTTCTAAACAAACAAATAGAAAAAAATACCAGTAATTCCAACTCGGCTCGAGATGCCCAACTTTCACACCGAGGTTTATTTTAGCGCTTAAATAATACGAGATGAGTATGGATTAGTGCCAGAATACGAGAGGAGGGAATATTGGAGCTCTTCGGGAAAACCTGTCAAACAACAGGACCTTCCAGCACATTGAACGTGTTATTACGCGCAGTTGCCGTCAGTATGGAAAATAGCGAAGATATAAGGGTAAATATCATGAATCACTACTCATCGTGTACTTGCTAAACTATTAATTTTAAAGGTATAGTTTATTGATCGAAAATGTTACTTGAGACATTCGAAGTAGTACTATATAAAATTTTTTGTTATGTTATGATATTTTAGGTTAGGTTAAGTTAGGTTAGATTAAGTTAGGGGAACTAACCTTGCCTAACCTAACGTTATTCAAGGTCAGGTTAGGTTACCTAACCTAAATTAATCTAATCTTACCCAACCTAACCTAAATTAACCTTAAATACATTTGAAATAAATAGTTTGGTCGGCACACGATAAGTAGTGATCCTTGATACTCACCGAAAAAAGTAATTATTTACATAAATCTATTTCAAGTTAGGCTCTTGAATACTGTAGTTAAAAATTAAACAATAACACCGACTTCAACAAAATATACTCTGAAAAAAAAAATTCCCTAGAAAGCAAAAAATAATTACGTTAGAATACAATCAATTTATTAGGACAGTAATCTACAGCTACTGTTATTTTGGAGTTGGTGCCAGCCAAGGTTAACAAACATGTAACGAAGTAGCGTAGGTATATATACATCTAATTAAATTAAATGTAACGTAGACTGCAACTAAGTATTTCTTAATCGACACACAGACAGCAGACGCGCGGTGTTGAACAACACGGGGGAGGGCGTATACGGCGAGGCTGGGAGGAGAGCAACTTGAGTGAGCGACACGAATGTGGGCAGACAAGTGAGGGCAGACTTCGTTGACAGTTGTGTCCTATATCTGTATTTTCGATGTGCTTGTATGCTATATATTTTTTCTAATTGTATTGGCTTGTGGTTTCTTGGTGCTTACAAATGTCTTAAGGTATTTATATTTGTTTTACAAGATATTTGTGTTCATTTGTCAATCGATTTTCGAGGTGTCGATTTAAATCCCTGGTTTGTTTATTTTTGTAAATACGTTCATTTAGGTTTATTTGAAACTAATGTGTCTCTTTAGACAATTGTGTTCATGCTACATTACGGTTTAACGTAACTTTAAATATATTTTGTCAATCGTAGGAAATTTCGAAAAATTTCTTAAAAGCTTGGCCAGCACCGACTCCAAAATAATAATAATTGTACATTACTGTCCTAATAAATTGATAGTATTCTAAACAGTCTAAAATAATGTAATAATTTTTTACTTTTTAGTGAATTTTTCTCAGAAAATATTTCTTTGAATTCGGTGTTATTTTTTGTTAAACATATTTTATTTCTTAATTTTTTTTTACAGAGTTCCGGTGCCTAACTTCCACATTCATGCTATTTGTCGTTAAGGAGTTCCGTTGTCCCTTCGCAGTCCTATTCAGCCCAGAACGTCCTTGGTTATAGTTGTTACCTGCCTCGTCTTGGATTGTCATAAATCTACGAATATCTCAATCACTATACATTTACTATTCAATTTTGAGGAGTTATCATGTGTATTGTAACGTGTCAGTAATTGTTTATTTTCCTATGTGATTTGTTACTATGTGAGGGACATTATTTAATTTTGGACCAGGCTTCAGATTATTATCTATATGTGTAATAAGAATAGTGTTTTTGCTTATTGTAAGATAATATGTAAACTTTAATTTTTGCCAGGCCAGATTACCTGCATTTTAGATTACGACTGACTATTTGCTCTATGACTATCCTGATATCCATTCTCATAGCACAAACTACGAAGTTTTGAATTGTTTTGCCGAGTGCTGATTGGCTGGTGGATTAACGCTTCTGAAAGCAATGATTTGTTTTTGTCGTCTTCGGACATTTTGTTATGATTATTACAAGGGACGATGAGGAGAGAGGCAGCAAAAAGGTCGTTGCTGGCTCTAGGTTTTACTTTTATGAATTGAAGCCGAGTCGAGATGTTAGTTCAGTCGCCTCTGTGTTGATGACGGAGTCAAGAAAATGGCAAGAGAGCCTGGACCCGGGACTACCGCGAAGTAATATTAATTAGTCTTCCGTGATTAGATATCGTGTGCTAATGAACCATAGCCGTATGGGTTCGAGGGCTGAGAGAAAACATCAGAAGGAGAGGAGCAACTCTACGAGGTGTGTCCGAGGCCTGTCTTCAGTACAACCACCGTGGGATTTCAGCCGACGTCAAAGGGATAGTTTGCTATCCAGAGATAAGTGAAACCGTCTTGCATATACGGCGTCATATGGTTTGCAGGATGGACGCTAAACTCCTCCATGTTACGAAACGTTCCTGGCTTTAGTTTATGAACTTGTATAACCTACGTCTAACCTGATTTAAATAGACTCACTCAGTTTGCCCTACCGACTGTAATTATTTAACGTGTTTGTTTTAATCTCTCTACCAAGGTTAAAGACTCTAAATGCTAATCATTCACGTAGGAATGGCTGGCTGGCAGTTGATGGCGAGTAAATTTCGATATGACGTAAATTTGACCTTTTTCAACTTCAGAAGATTTGTTGTTTTACAGAAATATTTCCTTTTTTTTCCCCCTTTCTTATTCTGAGGTCTGAATATTTTCAATTGATTTTTCCCTCTGAACCATCTAGAAATGTATCATTAAATTCATGCAAACCTATATGCGCTACGTATTTTATTATTCACGTAGCTATAAGTGTGTTGTGATTTACGTTTCAGGATGGAGGGCTTGCTGTTGATTGTTGGTAAGTGGGGTAACACAACGTAACCTCACATGCATTATGTAATACGCCTATGGTAGTATGCGTATACAAGATAATCGCCCGTAAAATAAACACTAGTAAGTTCTGTAGTAGGGTAGCAAAATATACTACAGTAAGAATTGCTGCGTTACACTATCTTCGAAATCCAAGGTCCAATGCCGATGAATTTAAAATGGGACCCCCTTGAAAATATTCCTTTTACATACAATAAAAAACGAATTTTCCAAATCGGTTTATAAATGACGGAGTTCTTAGGTAACAAACATAAAAAATACAGTTTATTTGATAACCTCCTCCTTTTTTTTAAATCGGTTAATAAAATAGGAGCCTTGGTCAACTTAACACGCGTTAAATTACAATGAGTGATTAGTCATTTCTAAGACGTAAAAATTCTCATTTCCGGGAGTTCCAGACCAAACAAATAACAGTTTTAAATATGTCTGGTACCTGAAATGGATGTGAAGTCGTAGAGCGTTCTTCATGTTATATTCTGTACTAAGCAGACATCACTCACGTATGTTGAATAGTTTTCGCATGAACTTGTGCCGAAGATATGTACACCGCTCCGAGATGTAGTCAGGTAGCCACCGACCATCAGCTGCCCATAGCCATTTGAAAAATATGCTCGTATCTGATAGAGATACAGGGTGTGTGTGTATATACAGGATGTTTCATAAGGCAAATAGAAATTGGTGAAATATTGAATGTTTTAATAGTGTTTGTAGTGTGTTGGTGTAAGACAACAGCAGCGTGTTCACTTCCATGTGTCATTACGACAGAAATTGCTCAAACTGATGGTCGCAATGTGTTTTGCACATGAGTACGCGATGGTTCAAATTGCTTTGTACACGATGTAACATGGTCGGCGGGATGGAGCGGCATGTAGTAGTAATGTTGTTATTCACAATAACATTTCATTACACTACAACACTATTATTAAAACATTCCATATTTCACCAATTTCTATTTACCCTATGAAACCGAAATTATTGGACATTCTGTATATATATATATATATATATATATATATATATATATATATATATATATATGATGAGTAAGGACGGAGTATGTTAATTTCGTGTGGTGATAGTTCACAAAAAAAAAACATGTCGAAGATGTGTTTTCAAATTGTCCCTAGAAGGAAAATTGTGGGAGTAATGCTACCCTGAAAATACACTTTCAAATTTGAATAACTACTTAATATTAAGTAACGAAACTTTGTGCAATGCCTTATAAATGACTGTACTTCTTCGTCAGTAATTTAGTTTGGTAATATCGTTAACCCATCATTGTTCAAATGGGGCACGGCACTTTAATTCCGATTGTAACTTCGGAACACTGCACTGTAATTCATGTTCTACCACATAATATTAAACAGGCTAAGAAGATTAATGAAAAATGTCGTCTTGTCGAAAATTGCTTGTTAACAGTTTCCGATAAAATCAAATGTAAATATTTTTGTATCACCTGAAACGTATGCAGGCACTGCGACTTCCTTGCAAGGAGTGTAACCGAACTAACAGGCGTGTTGCAATATTGTTGTGACGGATTTATCATCTGAGATTTGTTACACGGATGGTGTAAAAGCAGGTACATAGTCCTGTAAAACTGTTGCATTCTCTGGGCAAGGAAAATTCACTATTAAAGTAAAATCCACATGTTTATGGCAATATTCACCAAGCTTTACAACATTTTACATCCAGGTAACCCCTTTGTTACTAGTGACAATAAATATTCACTGTCTGCATACCAACTGGCACATTTTATAATACCGCCAATAAAATGCTCTGCATCACTGCATGGGCTATCTGCTTTGTGTAATGGCTAGGACGCACTCATTGGACTAAAGTGAATTACGTTAAATTGTAAGAAGGGATTTCCTGAATGTACGATGTTGTAAAACTTGGTGAACATTGCCATAAACTTATAGGCTTTATTTGAATAGTGCAATTTATTTTCCTGCAGAGTGCAGTGCAACTTCTTTACAGGACTATGCACCTACTCGTACACCATCCGTGTAACAAATCTTAGATGATAAATCCGTCGCAACAAAATTTCAACACGCCTAATAATACGTTTACACGCTTTGCAAGGAAGTAACAGTGGCTGCATATGTTTCAGTCATTACAAAAATTACATTAGACTTTCTCGGAAACGGTTAACTCTAGCAATTTTCGACAAGACGCCATTTTTCATTAATCTTCATTGCCTATTTAACGATATGTGGTAGAACATGAATTACAGTGAAGTGTTCCAAAGTTACAAGCATAATAAAAGTGCTGTGCCCCATTTGAACAATGACGGGCGGATGACATTACCAAACTAAATTATTGACAATGAAGTAAAGTCATTTTTAAGACACTGTAAAAAGTTTCGTTATTGAATACTGAGTAGTTTTACAAATTTTATTTCAAATTAAATTTGAAAGTCTATTTTCAGGGTAGCATTACTCCCACAATTTTCACTTTAGGGACAAATTGAAAACACATTTTCGACATTGTTTTTGTAAGCTATAACCACACGAAATCAACACACTCCGTCCTGACTCAGCCTGTGTGTGCATACATACATATACACACAGGATATCACAGAAGAAACTCATAATAAGCAAAGTACTCGAATCATGGGCTAAATTGCCGACAAAGTTTTTTGGCAAAATATTTTACTATGACTTTTTATATGCCCAATGTGACAACAAGCACTGTAGTTAGTACCCTCTTGCACTCCGTCAATATCATACTTATCTTACTACTACCTTTTCCTGCATATTATGGTCGCAGGTTCAAATCCCGAGCAATCCAAATATTAAATGTTTACTTGAAATATATAACATACATATAACAAAACCTTGACGTGGAGTGCAAGAGGGGACTATTTCCGTGCAGTATTGCCACATCGTGCACGCAAAATGTCTTCGTACTACATTTTGCCACTTTTATTTTCGTCTCCAATCCAGTCCATGAAAAACAATACCTTGACGTGGAGTGCAAGAGGGGACTATTTCCGTGCAGTGTTGCCACATCGTGCACGTAAAATGTCTTCGTACTACATTTTGCCACTTTTATTTTCGTCTCCAATCCAGTCCATGAGTCGCATGGTATGATTTTTGTTTGTTTGTTTCTGGACATTCTGTATACATAAATTCATGTGAATTACCAGGCCACGTGAAGTACAATTCGTAGTACATAATTCAACGCTAAAAGCATTAATCTATAACTGTAGGATTCTTGAATCCAGTTTGCGAAAACTAAACAATAGCAATCCTAGACAATAGTTTTAGCCAACGTTTTAAACAAAATTGTTACCAGTGTTACGAACTTCTGAGGCACAATCTCTGACGCCGGAACCTCGTGCATTTAACTGCGGCGCAAGAGATCACGCGTAACGAATTAGTAATTTTGGATAAATGTTTACTCATAAAGTTGGCAAATACCTTTATCTAGGATTGCCGTTGAGTGTTTTATCTATATTGGCTTCGAAAAAAGCGTAGAAACTAATTTATGTTTTCAGCGTTTATTTCTCTACCGCGCACTCTTAAGACATATTAAAATTCTTAGCCCTTCTTTGCATGCATTGCTTTCAACTTCTCAGAATTTAAAAGGGGGATATGTCTTCAGTCAAGGATGTTTCGGTCTTGTTTGCTATTCCTGCTTGCCAAATCATTGATTTCCTGTTTAAAATTGTTTCTATCTTCAATTTCTTGTTGTTATTTTACTATACCTTCTTTAGACCGTCTTTCGATGCTGAGATTTACTGTATTGTTTAAACTTTTGCTTTACTGCGAGTGTCATAAAACTCAACCACTTGTCATGTCGATCTAGTTAGTAACATTCCTTAAACGTGTCCACAAAATGTTAGCCTGCGTTTTTAGCCTACTTTCCGTAGGAAAAAGTAGGCTTATGTGATCACCTTGTCTGTTTCTGTGTATGTATGCGTGTGAGTCCCTAAAAACTTTTAAAACATTGGACCGAATTTCATTTATTTTTGGTCACATATAGTACTTCATAATCTGACTTGACTTTTGTGTATTTTATTTACGCCCTCGTCAGTTTTCAAAATGGTGGCCATTTTATAAATTTTTGATCAAGCTAAATATCGAAGAAACCGTAGATTATAATTTCATGAAACTTAGTATACATATGCGCTACACAGTGCTGACTTGAATATTGTGTGTTTTGTTCATGTGTTCATATTTTCAATATTGCGGTCATTGTCCATTTCTAGCTTAGCATTACATATATTAAGGAATATTTTTCAGAATTTAACCAAACTTCATACTCATGTACAACATACAAAGCTGACTTAACTTTTCTGTATTTCGTTCACTCTGTGTTTATATTTTCAAAATGGCAGACATTATTAAATTTCCAACATAATATTACATATCTTAAGAGATATTTTTCATAATTTCTCCAAAATTGATAAATATATACAACATAAAAAGCTGACTTAAGTTTAGTGTATTTCGTTCACCCTGAGTACGTATTTTCAAAATGGCAGCCATTTCTATGTTTTGCATAGTTTTCCATATCTTAGGAAAAATATTTTCAGAATTTTACCAAACGTGCTACAAGCATATTAAATATAAAGCTGACATTATTTTTGTGTATTTCGTTTATCGTTTGTTCATTTTTACGAAATGAAGGCCATTTTAAAAATTTTCAGCATAGTATAACATATCTCAGGAAATATTTTTCAGAATTTTATCAAACTTGGTACATATGTACGAGATATAAAGTTAACTTCACGTTTATGTATTTCACTCATCCTGTGCTCGTATTTTCTAAATGGCGGTCATTTTTATATGTTTATCATTGTATAAAAAAGCCTATCTTAGGAAATATTTTTTGTAATATCATTAAGCTTGGTACACATATAATACATACAAAACTGACTTAAATTTTTGTGTATTTCATTTATCCCGTGTTCATATTTAGATAATGGTGGCCATTTTCATATTTTATTATAGTAACACATATCTTAAGTAATGTTTTTCTGAATTTTATCAAACTTTTTATACATATAGCTACTGCATACAAAGTTGATCGGACATTTATATATTTCGTTCATTCTGTGTTCATAATTTCATAATGGTAGCTATTTTTATAATTTTTTGCTACATGTGACTTACCTAATGAAATATTTTCTTGGTACACATACTACATACAAATTTGACTTAACTCTTGCATATCTCGTTCATTCTCTTGACATATTTTGAAAGCGGAGATTATTTTTATCTCTGGGATAGAAAGACATGCCAGAAAAATTTCTCACTTATTTTATAAAACTGGGTACTCGTATATTACTTAGCAAGCTGACTTATCTTTAGTATATTTTGTGTATCATACGTCTTAATCAACACTATTATTTGATATTCCTAGATTACGTAAACAATTTTCACTTTCAAGGTAAATTTACGCCCACATTGAGGAAAGTAGGCTTATCAGTTGTGCTGGTAACTTACTGTTTAGTATCTGAGTAAATATCTAATTATTTTGTGTTTCGCTGTTTGCTTTTAATCTGAATGCCCCTTCGTGAGAGTGCCTCAGGCCTGAACATGAGATGTTATATTGTCTAAAAATTCACAATGCCGCATTCCACATAGCAATTTTATGTGCTCATGTTACTAAACCAAGCATTTAAAAATAATGTTGTTTAATACGTTGGTTGATTATTTGTTAACGAAACATTAAAATTACCATACACTAGGCACCGTTTCTATTGAGCATAGCTAAAACACTAACTACAAAATTACAAATTGTAATTCCAAGATCTAACTAACTTGTTAACAGTGCGAGGTATGGGTGAAGTGGTAAAACAGTGTTTTCACACACCTGAGCATTAGGGTTCGTATCTCGGTTCAGGCATCCCGATTTATATTTTCCAGAATCACTCAGGGACTGATAATTGCCATCCCTTATAACCTCGCTTTCTTAGATAATTTAAGGCCGTAGGCCTACTATTAAGCCTGTTCAAATGTATAATTCGTAATTTTATATTTTTACGAAATAATGTTAGTTTTGTAGACATTATTTGTGACATTTTCCGCTAATTGATATTTTTTAGTACCCGTAATATATACATAATGGCATGTTGAAAGTCAAATTTCGCATGTTACGGGAGCATAGTACGCTGAAAATAAGCCAATGGACGTACTGAAATAAAATAATTTCACTGAAAATATATTTTGTCTCCTACGGGGTAAAAGTTATTGATAAGCACAAAACTAAATATTTTTTATAATTTACTGAAAACAAAAAAAAATTTACACCGACTTTTTGGTAATTCTAAAAAGAAAGCTTTTTTTATGTCAATAAAATATTTAGCTTTAAAAAAACCTGTTTTCCTTCTTATTACAGTGAGGTTAATATTATAGTTATGCGAACTGTATACTAGTTGTGGTGTATGACAGCGGTAACAAGTTTTTACATCTTCTACGACATGTCGAGCTGTCATGGCGAGCTGATAGTAGCGTGATCCAACTTTTTCAACGGCCTTGAGCGAGTAAATAAAAACTCTGAGAACGGCTCATTATATGCTGACTCGAGTAGCTCTGTCGTAGATTTGGGGTGTTGATGATACATGTATTCGTCACATAAAATTATTTGCTAATGTGACAGTATTAATGAGACTCAGCGGATAAAATGATTTTAATTATATTATTTTACAACAATGACTGTTATCATGTACTCTTTTTAGTGATTGTGTATTTGTTAGCTTGGTAATTAGTTTATAGTGTTTCAAAACTTGTATAGTACTAAATAAATTCTACGATCCAATCGAACCATTCTAAATCATTAAACGGCTGTGAACAAACACGTTTTAGGAACTGCGAATAATGCCGTGTATCACAGTCACCTTACTTCACGTTCCATGCCCCAGGTCTTCCGAACAGCAATAAATCGCCTTTCCAGCTGCGCCGCCTCAGCTTCAGCAAACGGGAAAATAACCTGATCTTCTGGGGTATCACCATTTTAATCCTCTTTCCTTCTGCTCCTTCTTGTCTTTTGTCACAGCTTTGCTGAACGCCGTTCTTCTTAGTTGAAACGGGACGTATATAACCAGGGAAATATGTACACTGTCCCCTTCGAAGCTTTCAGAAACCGCCTGAGAAATGTTTATTATATGTCGCACAGAGAATATTTTATGAAATATTATTATTACTATTATTATAGTTCCACAGGTTTCCTTACATTCCTATCAAGGATAACACTCCCACACAAGAAACTAATTTTAAATATTTCATATCGTTTGTATAGTTGAAACTTATATTTTACAAATAAATTAAGGGCAATTTTATATATTTTTTAAAATCCTTTCTACAACAATACTTGTAAGGACACTTTAGTAGTAAAACTTTTCGTTTGAAAGAGTTTTACACATAAAATTGGTCCGTTAGGAATTAATTTCGTCGAAGGGAGTTTACTATTGTCATCTGTTTTTATTTTGGTTATTTTTTGTCTTGTCTACAACCATTTCTGTTGCAGTCTTTATTTGTGTTGTTCTCTTCGTCTTTCGTACGTCACTGCTGCCATTTACATGCATCTTTCTTGGTCCTTGTCTGATATTTCCTTTTCTTATCATTATATATATTGCCTAGTTCAAAAGGGGAAAAAAAACTCAAAAACTTGCATTTTTGAATTTGTTTGACCAACACGTAGACAGAAGACGTGCACTATACCCAGTTGGAAAGAAAAACAACACGTAAATTAACTTGTTTTAATAACGTGGCACTCTGATTGCCTCTAAAATTCGAAAAATTGTATTTCTTTTAATTTAAAGTGTAATACTTTTAGCAAAGGCAGACTATAAACATTTATAACACATTAAATAGTAACCTCTGTACTTTTGCTTCAAATTAACACCAACCCAATACGTCAATTAATAGATTTTTCGGCGATACGGGAATATTTCTATGTGCATTTTACTCAAAACTGGAAGTTTATAGTGGTTTCCCTTTTCAGCTGGGCCACCGACATACCAAGTATATTCCTGTATCATAATATTTATATGTATGTTTGTTGTCTACAGCTAATTTCTGACTTCCTTTGTTTGTTCCTTTCGTAGTTTTGTTGCTCATTTTCTCTTTGTAAATCCATTCATGTAGCTGTGGGTTTTCTGCGATTCAACAACATGCGCTAACAATGACGTATATCCAACAAATCCATTCAGTTTGACAAACTTCCCAATTGTAAAAATCATTCAAAGATCACAAGAATCAATATTTTATTCGGTTCTGCATTTAAACCACGTCGTGGGAAGCTAGGTAAGAAGAGCCCGCATTTTTTCTCGC
Source organism: Medauroidea extradentata (assembly GCA_003012365.1). Classification (NCBI taxonomy): domain Eukaryota; kingdom Metazoa; phylum Arthropoda; class Insecta; order Phasmatodea; family Phasmatidae; genus Medauroidea; species Medauroidea extradentata. Next base: position 10,383 of record PNEQ01024351.1, on the reverse strand, counting down.
TCGGCTTGAGTTTGGCGAGAGACGAGTGTAGTGGTTTATTCAACAACAAAATAACTTCGTCGTACGCGACAGAATTCTGGTATTTGTGCCAAATTTGTTCCCTTGGTACTACGAATTAGATTATCTTATAATGGTACGCAAAAATACCATAATTTTAGTGTCACGTAAACATTGATCAGATTTACTGTTGCACTAAAAGTTATTTAAATGGCTGTTTTTCACTTTGGCTTGAATCATAGGATTTTTTAGAATATTTTTATTACATTAAAAAATATATACTTATCATAAGAACTCTTTGGTGAATTTAAATGAAACATCACTTAACTGCTGCAATTAAATTTAAAAAAAAAAGGATTAATTTTGCGCTTGGCTCACATTATTAATTAATAATATGTTTAAAATTAAAAACGGCGACCTTCTTCGTATTTTAAACTTATTATTCCATAAATTTTTTTTTTTTCCCAGAATTTCCCCAAACTTGAATTTTACGTTTTTCGCTCATCCTGTGTTCATATTTTCGCAATGATGGCCATGTTTATATTTTTAGCATACTATAGGTAACATATTTTAGAAAATATTTTGCAGAATTCACCAATCTTGGTACACATATACTACATACAAAGCTGACTTGAATATTGTGTATTACGTTCATACTTTGTTCCTATTTTCAAAATGGTGGCCATTTTTTATATTTTTAGCATAGTATCACATATCTTATAAAATATTTTCCGGAACTTCGCCAAATTCGATGCACATATTCTACACACAAAGCTGACTTGACTTTTGTGTATTTTGAGGCCCGTGGTAGCCGAATGATCAGACCATCCCCCTCCCACCAAGGCGATCCGGGTTCATTTCCCGGTGGGGTTGGTCCCCGGATTTTCGTATGTGCGAAACGCGCCGGACGATGTGGGTTTCCTCGGGGATCTCCCGTTTCCCCCGCCGTTTCATTCCGGCGCCGCTCCATACTCACCTCATGTCACCCATAACCAGCGTGAAGACCTCGATGTTAAGCGCTGACCAAAACCTCTCACTTCTGACGTCACTTTTGTGTATTTAATCTACCCTGTGTTTATTTTATTTTTAAATTGCGGCTATTTCCATATTTTTAGCATAGTATAACATACCTCAGGAAATATTCTTCGGAATCGTATCAAACTTGGTACGCATATACTACATACAGAACTGGCTTGACACTTTTGTATTTCGTTCGCTCTGTGTAGATATTATTAAAACGGTGACCATTTTCGTATTTTTAACTTATTATTCCATTTTTTGTAAACTTTTCTTTTCATCAGATTTTCACCAAACTTGGTACATATAGGCGACACATAATATAAAGTCGACTTGACTTTTGCGTTTTTCGCTTATCCTGTGTTCATATTTTCGCAATGGTGGCCATTTGTATATTTTTAGCATACTATAACATATTTTAGGAAATATTTTCATAATTTCACCAACCTTGGTACACATATACTACACACAAAGCTGACTTAAACATTGTGAATGTCATTCATTCTTTCATCATATTTTAAAAACGAAAGCCATCTTTATGATTTTTAGCATAGCAATACATATCTTAATATATATTGTATATTCTTTCATAATTTTATCAAACTTGGTACACACGCAATGCATACAAACCTGACTTGACTTTTGTATATTTCGCTCATCTATCTGTAATATTTCGAAAACGGCTTATATTTTATATATCTTTATGATATGAAGACATCTCAGAATAAAATGTTCCCTATTTTATTAAACTGGTTACTCGCTCATTACTTAGCACGCTGACTTATCTTTAGAATATATCGTGTAGCATACGTCTAAATCAATATTATAACTTTATATTCTTAGATTACGTAAACTGTTTTAATTATCAGGGTAAATTTGCACCCACTTTGAGAAAAGTAGGCTTATCAGTTATGCTTGTAACATCTCTTTTTTCTTTTTCTTTCAGAACTTTGTCCCATGCGATTGCTGGTATGGTTCCTCGCAACATACCATGGCCGACTTTCTAGTTGCCATCCTTGTGTAACTTTCTTTGTAATCTTTTCTAATGACATCGCTTTTGACAAGACGAAACGCCTAATAAATAAATTAGTTGTTAATTAAGGTTAACTTACAAGGCTAGTCTTGTCGCAATACATCAGAGGCGTACGGACGAAGAGGTCTTCTTTAAATAAATTGGCTGCCTGAGGGAACGTATTTTGCGCAGGCACGTGCACATATTTACTACAGCCGTGTAAACAAAGGTAAAGCGTTATCATATTATTTTCATAATTAGGTCGATGGAAAACAAAATTCTAACATTTACACGAAATAAGTCTATATTTGACCGAACTAAATTTTTGTTTGCTAAACAGTAAACGAAACACCCTAAAATTTATGTATGAGTTCATAACAAAATGTGGACCAATCCCTCTTTTGTTGAGAGAATAATCCGGCCAGACAACAAAGAATTTGGGCAATTCATTTCTGTATGCTTGTTCGTCATATAAAAACCTGCATAAATTACACAGTACACCTAACTGTGTGTATAATTTAGAAAACCGGATAATACATTGTTGATTAATGACAGATCTCGCAACCAGGCTACGGAAAACTAATTCTTGTCAACGTTACATTATGTAGACTTCAGATTCTACGAATTTTCAAATACCACCGTTGAAAGAAAATTAGTACTACAGTAATATAATTAATGCGCGTAGCCGTGAAGTATACAGTATGTTCAAAAATGCAATGCGCATAATAATAGGGAAGATGAAGGAGACAAATACAAGTATATTTCGCCAGATAACATTATGTCGGAAACAAATAGTTTAGGAGCAATGAGTATCCAGTGGTATCGGGTGTGATTGAGAAGACACCAATGGTAATTGTTTACTATTTGTTTGGTCAATGTTGCAATAAATGTTCCAAATGAATAGCAGTAACCTCAGCGCAGAGCCGGTATCGACGAGTCAAGGAGTAGCGTGTTCACTGGAAGATGCACAACTGACGCATATCGTATTCCAGCGAACACAGGACACTCTGTTGCATCGATACCGGCTCTGCGCGGAGGTTAATGCTGCTAATTTTGAACGTTTATTGTGAAATTGCTCAATAAATAAAGTACCGTAAACAATTACCGTCGTCGTCTTCTGAATCACGCCCGATACCCCTGGATACCCATTACTCGTAAACTATTTGTTTCCGACACATGGATATTTGGTCAAATATATTTGTATTTGTCTCCTTTAACTTTCATATCAACTTGGGCATTGAATTTTTGAACAACCTGTATACGACAAACCAATGCGTAACTTCTCTCTAAGAAAATGGTGGGAAAATGTTAACTTATTCTGACGGCGGCAACACACTTTTTGTCTTTTCCTGAGAACCAGTTGTTTGAAAGTGCTCGCAGAATTTTGGTGGATATTTTATTGAAACACTTCTGATCTGTGCGTCTGAAGACAGGACATGTACAGACAAATGAAGATGTAACAAAGTCAGTTTCAAATAACGTATCAAAAAAAAAAAAATCAGAGTTTAGCAGGAAAACGGAAAAATTGGAAAGGTCTGTGACAAAAAAATGTTTTAGCACGCCGTATGGTTCAAAACTATAAATATATTACATTCTATCAGAAAAATGCGATTCCGAAAACCAGGTCCCGTATAAACTATAGAAAAATTGTATAAACAGGAGAGTATTAACGTTATTTAAAAAACATAATAATCGCCAAACTATTCAACAATTCCACCCCTGCACTTGATTATTTTACCGCACTCTTGTATTTGTTATTAGCATTGAACTGTCCGGTGTTATGCCGGATTCACAATAGGACGACAGACGCGACGTGAATGAAATAACTTTTCAACCAATCAACGTCAAGGCTTCTGTGAAGGCAGCGCGAAAAATACAGCGGACGCGACAAGGCTGAAAAACTGCATTTAATGTTGTACCTAAATGTTCGAGAAACTGGCGAGTTGGTAGTAAATTTCATTTATTCATTTTACAGTAGATTTTTGTTTGCATTTATAAGCAAATAATAGCATTTTAAGCAAGAAAAATTATATAAAATATCGTCATAAAATGTAGCGTTCAGGTACTTCTCGAAGAATATCGAAAATTTTTGTAGCGATTTAAAAAAAATATCCAAATACCAAATGGGGACGAAAGTAATATATATTTATGCCAAAAATGTTCTACAAAAATCAGTTTTGGCCACCTGTTACATTTTACAAAACGTTAGTACGTTTACAAACATATTCTTCTGAAACTAGTTGCTACACATATTTCAGTGACACTCCGAACAGCAGCTGCAAAATTTACTCAACATTTGTGGTAAATTTTTTATGCATAATGACTGTACTTCTTTTATAGTGCTACAACTGTTTTTGCTAACAATACCGTAAATTATACTTGCTTTAGTAAAATAAATACAGAGTCGTTGTCATCATCAACAACTTACCACCTTTTCATTGCCTAACAAATTTTGGATCCGCATAGTGTATTGTAACGATCCATGTTCGATTCCAGGCGAGGCCACGCCAAATTTTCACCATGTGGGAAACATGTCGGGTGTTGTCATTGGCCAGTGGGTTTTTCCGGGGACTTCGCATTTTTCCCATCATTGCATTCCTTCTTTGATTCATACTCACCTCATACAATTATCAAAAGAAAAAGATCTTCAGACGTATTCCATTTCACGTGACGTCGTGGTATTTTTTTCAAACTGTGTCCTGGAGCACATTTTGTATGTTCATAGCTAGTTTTTTTATTGCCAACATCTAAATGTATGGGGTGCATGAGTTACTTTTAATTACGTCTTAATTGATGGTGTTACTATGTTCTCTGTACATTTTATCAATTTAAAAACGACATTTCTGCTGAGCAATTCTCTAATCTTCTTCTCAAAATTGGCGATGGGTCATATCCTGAATCTGATGGACAGATTATCATACCTACAAGCTTAGGAAGAGTAGAAATAAAAATTGCTGTTTTCTTAGAAAATGTATATCCTGACATATCCTACATTAGTGAGAAGCCCATTAACTGGTTGTGCGAACATGAAATTCTGACACAAAAGAACAACAGGGTCGATGAAATTAATGACATATTGTTAAAAAAGAAAAACATCGATCAGCACGCCAAGCTGGAAGTACTTAATGAAACAGAAAACATCCCTAAATTATGTTCGAAAGCAAAGAAATATGAAACTAGCTGTTAAATAATACAACAAATATAAACAGATTTATCCAGTCCACTTCGCTAAGCGTACTTTACTGCATAACTTCTTTATTTTTAATTCATATTTATTTCTGTATGATAATCAATAACTGTCTTTTGTACAGAAAAAAAACATATCTATTGCAATTTTTTAGTTATTTCTCCGTAGTCAACATTCACTTTTTGGGAGTTCTGTAACATTTTACTACTTATCACACCCGAATTTGTCGAATTTCGAAAAATTCTGAATTCTGTTTTTAGATACTTACGTAAGCTTCATTTTAAAGCAAAAACCACCTCGATATCTCAAATGGTTCAGGGGATACGGATTATTAATTGAAAACTCTTTACAATATTTTACCGGCTTTCAAGGAAGAATTTTGAAAAAACGTAAAAGTACTTTTTAGACATTTACATGAGCACCATTCTGATGCAAATCACCTCGATATCTTAAGTGGTTTAAGAGGAATTAGGATTTATTTCAAACACATTTAACGACTTTTCACTCCCTTACTTTCCGAAGTTCGAAATATAAAAAAATATGAGATATACATTTGCTTAGGTAATGTTTTGAAGTAAAAATATTAACAATATATCATCAGGTTAGAGAGTTATCGAAAATTTCGCGAAAACTCGTTTTGCCCCTTTTCGCCCCTTTAATTTTCGAAAAAATCCTTTCTTATTGGGTGCCTAAGTCGTGAGGGGAAGCTACGGTGAAAATTTCACGTTTCTAGGTCCAGCGGTTTGGGCTGTGCGTTGATGAGTGAATGAATGAGTGGGGCACTTCATTATATATATATATATATATATATATATATATATATATATATATATATATATATATAGAGAGAGAGAGAGAGAGAGAGAGAGATTTGCTCCCCCCCCTCTCCGGCACAGGCAATCAGACGATCGGTGGGTTTTTTCAGAGATCTCCCGTCCCCCATTCTCCCCCGCCATTAATTCCGGTGATGTCCATCCTCTCCTAATAAATGACTAATCACCCTCGCGCTGACCATCTCTTCACGTACAGCGCCCTCTAATTCAGCACTGCTAAATGACTGGGATCTCTCCACACATACCTGTCCGTTCTAACATCACTGAATGTTTCTTTCTTCTACTATTGGAGTTTTGTTTTGTTCCATAACATCGTGGGCGTACACAGCAACATGTAAACAGAACACAGTACTATAGATAAATCTGCCTGACAAGGGTAAGATAATTCTTCTTGACTATCTTGTCGACAGCGTTGTCATTAGGGACTGTGATACAACTTGACATAATAACAGAAATTGAGAGAGGAATTGGCCATGGCCTTTGTAAAGTGAATCACCACAGCATTCGCCTGGAGCATTTCGGGAAACCATGGGAAACTGAAACCAGGATAGCTGGAGCCGAGAATCGAACTCGGGCCGTCCCGAATGCGAGGCAAACATGTTATGCTTTGTTTTGTACTGCATAAAACATTTTACAGTTACTTATGGGCAAGAAGTGTTATTTTGTGATATGCGACACACGCAAGACAAAAATTACTGTTGTGAGGGATTCTGATCAGTGCTTAACAGGTTAGTAGGCCTATAGAGCAGCGCCGGATTGAGATGGCGAGGGAAACGGGAGATCCACGAGAAAACCCGTCGGCCAACAGCATCGTCCTGCACGATTCCCACGTGCGAAAATCCGGAGACAGACCCCGCCGGGAATCGAACCCGGATCGCCTTGGTGGGAGGCGGTCACCACGGTTCCAAAAAAAAATTACTGTTCAAATGGTGAAACGGAAAGCTTAGGATCACTTTATAACTAAAAATGTCTTGCTAAACGACATACATAACAATATATTAAAAATTATTGCCAATAAGTATCTGTCAATATTACTATAGGGTTACGAAATCCCGTGCGCCATCTTGCTCAGAAGTATGTGCTAGGATTCATCCCAACTTTTTTTTCTGGAGATCATCCTGAAAACCATGAAAGAGGCGACAAGGACGTCTTGATTGGGAATCGAACTCGGGAGCTCAAGCCTGCGCCATCTCTCCCAGCTCTGTGGAAGTCACCGGTCTGTGTGTGTTTCTTCGTTCCAGGTGCTGCACTCTTGAATTCAAATCAGTGGTTCCAATAAGTGAAATGTTAACCACTGAAATTTTAGTTTTCAATCAGTTTCTAACTGGTGTGCCTGTAGGATTCACTAAAAAACGAAGAACAGGATATGTTCAATTCACTGAGAATAAAAGGAAATCACTTTTAAATGAGTAGCATTTAGTCACTGGAACAATCACAACGGTTTCACTTACTTCAGTTGCTCGTTGTTGACAGAAAATACAGGAATTTCACCAAGTTGGTTCTTTTCCCATTGATTCAAGTTTAGAGTGTGTATAACAAGTTTCCGGGTTCAGCGGCTCTGTGTTCTCACAGAGACTCGCGTCTAGCAGTGATTTAATTCCGGACTAAACTTGGACTGGATTCAATCTGGAGCGAACTTAAAGTGAAAGTGAACTGAATCTGTGGCTAGAGATATTTCTTTTCCAAACACTGAACTACAGAACAATTGACAGTCAAAAAAGCCAGAGGCGAATATCTGCTAGATATTTTGTTTGAATTTAAACCGTCAAGATTTTATTTTGATATATTTGGAACTTTCAATTATTTTTATAGCATAAAACAGTTGTATTTAGCTAGCCCAGGACAATTCTAACCCAGATATTAGAGAAACATGCAGATGGAGCATAAGATATTGTTGCATGCTGTAATTCTGAGGGCTGGCTGGCTGGGGCCTGTGTCGCAACACCTTGTGGGTCTGCCCATGAATCACAAATCGTCCTGTCTCATAGGGAATCCCGCTGGAACTATGTCACATAGACCTGGTTAAACTGCGTCTTAACCCTACGAGAGTGGCCTACGTGACTCAAATCATGTCAGAAACATGATGAAATGTCTATTTTTAGACCCCTGTAATGCGGTTATTCCCTGACTGTTTAGAGGATTATAAAACCGCAGAATCGGCACATTTGGGGGGGAGTTCGCTATTGGTCGTGCTAGAGGAAGGTGCTATAGTTGTGGAGATAGACTGGTGAAGATATCTTGGTGACATCAGAGTCTACTGTGAGGTGGCAGGCGGCTACCTTCGGAGCAGTGTTGGACGAACCAAGAGGACTGCTGCGGCGGGCTGACGGGCGAAGAAGGAGGTACGCGACTGGAGTCGAACCGAAGACCTCAAGAGTGAAGACAGCGGTGCACTCGGGGTGCTGCGCAGCACACGACGATTCATCACCACGGCGGACTATTAAGGTTGTACACTGTCACTATTTCAAAGACTGTTGATTGGATATGTGACTGAATTTTATTGTGATTTGTACTGTTTAATTAATTGATGGTAGACATTTTTGTGCTTTAATTGTCAAAGTTAATTAGCGTGTCTGTGACACATGAGTAATTGTGTAAATAACTAATTGTGTTGTGAGAGTTATAGTTGATTACTGTTTTGTGTATTTCGTAGTTTTGTGAGCTATTAAATCCAGTACTTAATTTAACTCTTTTATTTATAATTATATGACCTCTATCCCAAAAGAACTCATGGGAATTGCCCACTTGAAAAGTTTTGCTCAAACTTGTAACAATATGTTCTATGGCGAGGGGAATGAAGCCTTGAGACGGAAGGGGGAGGACCACATACGCCATATTGGAACCTGAAAAATGTTGTTTATTACCACAGAAACGATGCGACTGTGGTTTGGCCAACCATAACCCCGTTTCTCAATTCATCTACAGGAACAGCTGATTGCACTCCGCCATATTGCAACCTGAATAAACAAAGTCTACTTGGCCTCAGTATCGACCACGGTCGTAGAAGAACAGATCTGAACACTCGCCTATCTACCAACGTATTTTGCTTGACCCCCTTGTTTGGCTGTAGTTCGTCAAGTTACCGAGAATGTTGTACTTTTTGGCGCTGTAATCCGAGCGGTCGGACTCAGACTCCGCCCACTTTTTTTTTTTCCATTGTTAATATTATAAAGTAAATAAAGATTACTAGAGCCATGATTTAAAATTGTGAGCGAAGGAAGTATTTCATAAATTGATAAAAACACGTTTTGATAAATTATTCATCTAAGTGGGAGGGAAGTGGGCGGAGTTTGAGCGCGACCGTCTTGATTACAGCGCCAAAAATATATAGCATTATCGTCAACTTGATGAACTGCAGCCAAACAACAAGAGGGTCAAGTTTCCAGGCGAGTGTCCAAACCTGTTCTTCTACGGCCGTGGGTCGAAGTACTGTACGTTTTTGCTCCATTTTGTTCACAGAAATGCTTCAGAAGTTTGTTGCTGTTGTACATATTCTTTCTGTATATTTTCTATAGAGCAAAACAAATATGATGTATTGATAAATACTATGACCTAAACGAACTATTATTGTGTCAGTTCGTTTATACTGGCCTTTTTATGGTAAAGTTTACCTAGAACAGTAATATATTATTATATTTTGGGTCCATTGCTTATTAAAAACATTAGACTATTGAACATATTCTACCACTCTTCCGACGACTAACATTTGACTTGTTGCCATCTTACTTTGCCAGTAGCGTGCGGTGTAGTACTAGAAATGATTATAGTCGGTATTGACACATCACTACATACAAGCAAACCACTAGTGTGCCCAGTGAGGGGCTGGTGATTTTGTAGCCCCTCCCAAACACCTGCTAAAAAATTAATATATATATATTAAATTTAGAAAGTATTGTTATAAAACCAATACATTCGTTGATTCGTTTAATACAAGTCAAAGCTTCGAAGAATTAAAGGTTATTTTTGTGTAATTGGACAGCAACATCTGTAAATTACATTAAAACATAGAACCAGAACCTAGACAGTTGTAAACAGAGCGACCTAATCATAATCTATATATATAAAAATGAAAGGTGACTGATTGACTGACTGACTGACTGACTGACTGACTGACATATCAAACTGCAGCCCAAACCATTGGACCTAGAATCGTGAAATTTTTTGTGGGGGTTCCCTTCAGGTCGTAGGCGAGCACTAAGAAGGGATTTTTCGAAATTCGACCTCTAAGGGGGTGAAAAGGGGTGAAATGTGTTTCCGAAGAAACGTCGATAGAGCTCGAACCCGACGGCCTATCATCGTGATTTTTACTTTAATAGGACACTCGTAAAAATGCATAT
>PNEQ01024350.1:0-26024 GCA_003012365.1 Medauroidea extradentata | reverse complement strand
ACTATTACTATAGTACTCTTTATGAAACACTAGGGATTATACCACAGTACATTACAGTGGTAATACGGCGTTTACTGTAGTAGCATATTCTTTACGATAGTAAGTTTATGAAACACATTGCAGTAATATACTGTAGTAGTTTGCTCAACAATAATAGTAATTACTACAGTAAAGTTTTATGCAACAGGGCCCTGTTGTTTATAACAAATTAAGTAGGCCAACTTAACCAGGTATAAGGATGTATACGGTGGGATCCAACATATTAATTGGGGATGCGAGTAGAGAAATTTACATAAAAATTTTCTTTTAAATTTTAAATTTAACTTTAAAGCAAGAGAAAAGTATTTAATTTTACGTGTCAATTTTATCGGATTCATATCGTGTTTGGACTCATTTTAAAGCTAATTCAATTTCTAACAACTTTTCTAAGTAAACTTTTCTTATATTTTGCCTTGTTTAGATTTTTTAAATTTTCAAGTAGCCTCTTAGCTTGCTTCCCCTGGAATAGGATTTATGTGGCAGGCTATTCATAGTTCTCTTGTTTGGAAGCACGTACAGAGAAGTGCTAGCTTTTAAAAATTTCAAATAAGCTCTGAGCTAGCCTGTGCTTAGACGGATTTATCTGGCAGGCAGGTCAGAGTTCACTCGCCTGGAGGCACATATAGGGACGTGCTGGAATGCGATGAGCTCTGCCGGGCGTTTCTCGATCGACGTAAGTGGTAGTGTCGGATGCAAAGCTCCGTGAAGGTGGTGATCCGCGACGGATTGATGACGCTGCACATCCCCAATTAATAAACTAATGAATATTTAGCTGGTATTATGGAATAAAATGCTTTGTAAATTTATCAGTATCTATGTTACATACAATTTTTTGGTTATAAACGTCAATTAACCAGCTTTTCAGGCAAGTTGGATCTTGATGTATCCCTCCGCCGCTCGGCCGAGCAAGTCCAGGTGTCGGCCCTGGAAAGTTAGTTGTGATCCTTCGGAGCTAGGGAACGGTTGCCTTGAGATGGCCGGCTGAGTGTTTTTATTAGTTGGGGCGTGATGGCGGCAGGAAGAGGACGTGTTAGACGTGGAAGAGGGGCGGTGAAGCTTAGTGGGCTGTGTTGCCATCACTAAATTTCTCAAATATTTATTTCTTTTGCGGTATTTGTTAAGAGTAGTACTCAAGTAAGTAGGTGCAAGAAATAGCTGCACAAGTGAGTATAGCAGTTTTAAGACACCGTTAGTGGTACCCCGTAGTTTAGGTCGTTTTCCTTTGTGGAGCAAAATGAGGCAGATCACAACCGATAATAAACTTGGAAGAACACTCATGACTTGGTGAATTCCGCCACTGGTGTTACCTATTCATGTTCATACCGTAAATCATAAAATCACGGAAAAGAATTTTTGTACGTTACTGTGCCATGTACGTCTGGTGAACTATTATTAAAAGAAACTGAAAGTTACTAAAAAAAATTTGCTTCTTTTTTCTTCTATGTAAACTCCTTAGGTAAACACCTCAGGCTATCCGGGCATATAAATAACAAACAAAGAAAAGTCTAACTTGATAAGTCATTGCCGGCAGCAAGGATCAACATAACCTACAACGTCATACGTGTATAGAGCACCACCACATTCTAACGCCGCAAACAGGGACTCGATACCAAACATCTTCACCTTATATATCTACAGCCAAGCAGCAACAGAAGATAGGACCCGTCACATTCTACCGCCGCGAACAGGGACATCGTAACTTCCAACACACACACACACGTATATATATGTTGGTAATGGCAGATGTGCGAAACTTGAGTGTGTGTGGCAGATCAGTGACAGTGGCAGGGCATGTGTGAACTTGACACCGACGTGTGACACCTGCCATCCTGGCCATCTGCCAGTGCAGGACACCTGGCTTTGCTGCCCCCTCCCTCTACCAGGGCATGAAGAAGGCAGTCTGGAAGCAGCGGCCGCGGCGGACGGAGCAAGAGAGACGTGGTGTGCTTCGAGACTCTGATTCGTCCAGCAAGGTTCGTAACGTGCGTGTGCAACTATCCGGCCCAGTGTTTTACTTTGTTTCGCCTTTTGGAACTGGCTCACTTCAGGCCCTAGGTTATGGAGGTGTGGACCGCCCCATAAGTGTCAATGTAAGGTGTAGTTTTCTCCAGGTTCTCCCTGCTTTTCCCGATCAACAGCTGTTTCGACTCGCCAGGTGAGAGAGGGGCACGCCGGCACGAACACACCATGACCCATCAAGCCTCGTGTTCCCGGCTACACGCTTAACCGGGTGGCGCCCAGAGCATTCCGACGCAGCTCCATTCCTACCTCACTCTCACCGGACACGGCGTCATGGCGCCCAACGTGGGGCGTGAATATCACAGTGTAAAATTATGTACAACCTACGCAGAGAAGGACTGGAAGACAACACTTCACCACAGGATTGCCACAGTTGCATTGATTAGCCAGCTACATCACAGCCCAAACGTCAGCGACAGCATGAAACAATACACTGAACTAGACCTAGAAACAAATCGGACCATTGGACACAATGAGCAGCAAGGACTGTGTTAGGTGTGGATTACCAGCCTTCCCTGATTTACTTTTCGGAGAAGTACTGCAACAGTGCTGCACATGTGCATTGGAGAACTGGAAGGGGAACCCGAGCGTGAAAGTGGAGAAGCTTATCGACCACAGCCTGCCAAGGCAGGGCGAAGTATGTGACTCGCCAACATGTGACAGACAAGGGAAGGAGATGGCTAATTGTGTGACTTGTCGAACAAGACGCCACCGCAGATGTTCGCACGCCACAGAACTTGTCACGTTCGGTGAGGGCGTGTTCACTCTTGCAAAACTTGTGTGTCATCGAGGCCCCCTCCCCCGCTTCAAGGTACAAGCTACAAACCTACCACCCTATCACCCCTCCCCCAGTGCCTCAACTACTGCACTTCGAGCTGTCGCGACAACCTGCCAAGAGAGTGGGGTCATAATGAAACTTCCCGAGTTCTCTGGACACATGAACGAGGACGTGGACCATTTTTTGCAGCAGTGCGAAACACTGTGTTTACGTTACGGCGTAGTGAACGATGAGTGGGTTGATCATGTGATTAGCAACTTGCATGGTGCCGCAAAGGACTGGTGGAGAATATGGGGACATGCAACGACCTGGGACGAGTTCACGAATAGCCTACGGTATTGATTCGGGTCCGCGGAGGCTATAGCAGACTGTCAAGCGAGATTTTATAGTGAACGACAAAAGGACACAGAATCGACAGAGAGGTTCATTGCCACGAAAATCTGGCTGTTCCGGCGCATCTATCCAACCACGCCGCCGGAGGACGCACTTGGCAGCATAACCCCGCGTCTGCGACTTGAACTCCAACCATTTTTGGCAGAAGTGAAGTGTGAAAGTGTGGAGGAATATGTTCGTCGAGCAATCGTCGCTGACAGGGCCGTCAATCGGCTGATGGGACGTCCATTACAGACACTAGGACGTGCGGACGAGGAAGCCCCCATCACCAGAAATAGGCACGAAAGCAGCACACCAACGGGCCGAAGACAACTCGCGTTTGAGGCGCAGCGGTCTGCCGACCCTGCGTACGCCCCACAACTCTCGCGACAGGACATTCGACCACCACAGTGCCACACCTGCCCAGCGAACACCTTTCACTGGCACCGGGACTGCCCTGTTAAGAATGCCACATGCCCACCGTCGGGAAACGCCTAAGGCGGGGAGGCAGGCCAGCTGCTGACCTCCCTGCTGTCAATTGCCAGACAAATCTGACCACGACCAACACCGACTCAGAGCCATTTTTGGGACAAATAACCGTCGAGGAGGATCAGTTACTCCGCATCCCGATCGAAGTCAACAACCAACCAACTGCTGCATTAGTTGATACTGCCGCCAGCCATACGTTCATCGCATCCACACTCATTGATCCATCACAGATCCGAACTGGACCCTGCGTGCTACAGCTGGCCACCAGAGGGAAGCACAGTGCCACACAGGGCGTAACCGACCTGACGATCAGGATACGCGACCAGACGTCTCAAGTCGAAGCCTTGGTCGTGGACGGCCTACGAGAGGCCGTTGTGCGCGGGCAACCATGGCTGCAGCAACAAGCAGCAGTGATAGAGATTGCGGCGAAGAAGGTCCACGTGGGAGCCGGGGAACGACAAACAGTGTATGCTGTCGACCGGCGGCCTAATACCAACCAACACACAATTTACCTGGGTGACCTGGACAACGAGGTCCCAGCCGAATACAGGACAGAGATACAAGCTCTCTTGGATGAACGGAAAGATGTCTTCGCTTTCTCTGACCTACTTCAGACAACCATAGCAGCTCAGCACCCACAAACTGAGACACCACTCAAACACTCGCAAAGCAGATGTGAAAAGACTCCGGGACTGGCGTTACTTCTCCCGTCGACGCCTGGTGTCATAACACAGCCGCAGGAAGCCGAACCAATAGTGACCATGACTGATGAGGATGAGCCGAGACTCCAACCCATCGTCCGGGAAGTGTGGGAACTGGATGCGCCACTAGAGAGTACGACTTTTACCATACATATAGAGGAACCAGAAGAGTCGCCTCGATGCCAACCACGACGCCGATGCAGCAGGCAACCCCAATTACACTCGTCCGAGCCTAGCCCAAATGGCCAGCGGGAAGAAGGGGTCAACCCCGAACCGAGGAACGAACGGAAATGCAGACGCCGAGCACATGCCTGGTTTCGTCCTCGTGTTCGCCGCTTTCCGAAGTGGGGTGTGGCTGGTGGCCCTCAATAATCGACGCCTACTGTACAGACGCCAGTGGCAGAACGTCACAACATAAAGACCACAACATCCCAGGAGATGCTGGTGTTACCGATGGCCGGTACTCCAATGTCTACTCCCTCGACCCATGCCAACAGACACCGAAGGGAGTCCTACAACCTACGACCTCACCCACGACAGAAACAGCGGACTTGCTGTGCACCACCCGACGACTCAGGAGATGAAGCCGGAGACTTCGACCCACAGCAGACCCTAGTGTTCAGTCGTCGGGGGCGCACCAGCAGAAGAATACATAGCGAATACACACACCCGCCGTGAGCAGTCGTCTTCAGGAGGGGGGCATATGTCATCGTACCAGGCCACAGGCCAGGTGGAGTTGCACCTGGTCGCGGCAGGTGTTCACAGTGTGTGTCAGTGGCAGGTGTGCACTGTTTGGTAATGGCAGATGTGCGAAACTTGAGTGTGTGTGGCAGATCAGTGACAGTGGCAGGGCATGTGTGAACTTGACACCGACGTGTGACACCTGCCATCCCGACCATCTGCCAGTGCAGGACACCTGGCTTTGCTGCCCCCTCTCTCTACCAGGGCATGAAGAAGGCAGTCTGGAAGCAGTGGCCGCGGCGGACGGAGCAAGAGAGACGTGGTGTGCTTCGGGACTCTGATTCATCCAGCAAGATTCGTAATGTGCATGTGCAACTATCCGGCCCAGTGTTTTACTTTGTTTCGCCTTTTGGAACTGGCTCACTTAAGGCCCTAGGGTATGGAGGTGTGGACCGCCCCATAAGTGTCCATGTAAGGTGTAGTTTTCTCCAGGTCCTCCCTGCTTTTCCCGATCCGCAGCTGTTTCGACTCGCTAGGTGAGAGAGGGGCACGCCGGCACGAACAGACCACGACCCATCGAGCCTCGTGTTCCCGGCTACACGCTTAACCGGGTGGTGCCCAGAGCATTCAGACGCAGCTCCATTCCTACCTCACTCTCACCGGATATATATATAATTTTTCTTCTTCTTCTTCTTCTTCTTCTTCTTCTTCTTCCTGATCACTACCAGCATCCACGAGTTTCTCTTCCACTTCACGACATGTAAATCAAGCTGACTCTCTTTGCATTTTTTTAACATGTTCTTACACATACCTAGAGCTCTTTCAGCCAAACCATTGCTCTTTGGATAATATGGACTGGACGTTTGTATCCTGAAACCATATTTTTTACTGAAATCCCTCATGTGCAGAGTTAAATGGCATGTTGTCAGCAACCATGACACTAGGAATGCCATGAGTTACAAAGATGTTTTTCAGTACTATCACTACATATGTTAGGTGCATCTTTAGACTGCAGTGGCACAAACTCTATCCATTTGGAGTAGTAGTCGCACAAGACGAGATAGGAACGGGAGTCAAATTCCAAGATGTCACATGCTACGTTGTTGAATGGTAAGGTCTGTGGGTTCTGCAATATCATAGGTTCTCTTGTGTTCCAAGCACTGAATCGTTCACACAAGCTACATTTCGCTATGTAATCTTAATATCTACATCCATGCCTGGCCAATAGAAGAGTGTTTTACCCCTAGCCTTTGTTTTGGTTACACCAAAATGTGATTGGTGAAGATTTTCTAACACAAATCCCCTTAAGGAAACAGGTACAATTATTCTATCCTCTAAGAACACTAGTCCATCTTCCACTGTGATGTCATTTCTCAACTTATAATACACTTTAGCAACATCTGATACCTTGGTTCTGGAGGTAGGCCAGCCCTTCAAAAACAATGTGCTCAGCTCTCTTAATACTACATCCTTGTCAGTTTCTTGTTGGAAAACACTTTTCTTCTCATCAGACATGTTGACTTTAGGTACAACTTCATGTAAAGACACATCGACATCGTCTACTGCAGCCTTTGAGCAAGCCCTGCTCAGGGCATCAGCCACAAACAACTTGGAGCCAGGAACGTACACTAACTTGAGTTTGTAAATGCTGAGTTTAAGTCTAATGGACTGGAGCCTCTTGGATGGAATTTTATAAATGTCTTTCTTCATAATAGACAGCAGTGGCTGATGATCTGTTTGAATGGTAACCTCTCGTCCATATATGTACTGGTGGAACATTTTGCAGGCAAACAGAATTGCCAAAAACTCTTTTTGTCAATTTGACCATAATTTATTTCTGTTGGTGAGAGACATTTGGATGCATAACACACTGGCTTGTTATTTTGGAGGAGGACACACCCTATGCCCTCTTTTCTACTGTCTGTTTGGATTATAATTTCTTGGGCATCATCAAACATTTGTAGAAGGGGCTCTGTGACTAATATGGTTTTCAAGTGATCCATACATGTCCCATGCACATTAGCATTCCAAATAAATTCACTATTCTTACGCAAGAGATGTCTCAAAGAGGCGGTGACCTCAGAAAAATGGGGAATGAAGTCCCTAACATAGTTTGCTGGTCCCAGAAAATGCTTAAGGTCCAGTTTATTCTTTGGAATATCGTAATTGCAAATAGCCGTAATTTTTTCATCATCTGGACTGACTCCACCACCACTGAAAGTGTGACCAACATATCTGACTTTACTCACTTTGTGCTGGAATTTTTGCAGGTTAAATTTAACATTACATTTTCTTGCTATATCCAGCACTTCGAGCAGTATGCGATCATGAGCTGGTTCATCTTCAGCAAAGATTAGCAGATCATCTATGTTTATCATGACACCCTCAATGTCGCCAAATGTCTCGGTGTTGTACTTTTGAAACACCTCCGATGATATGTTCAGGCCAAATGGTAGCCTCCTGAAATGATAGAAACCAAACACAGATGAAAATGTGCAGTATTTTGCACTCTGGTCATCAAGGCTGATGTGCCAAAATGAGTCCTTTAAGTCTAGGACATTAAAATATCGAGCATTGCCCAGCCTTGCAACGACATCTCGCACAGTGGGAATTTCAAAATATTCTTTGACAACAACTGCATTTAAGTTTGCA
Source organism: Medauroidea extradentata (assembly GCA_003012365.1). Lineage (NCBI taxonomy): Eukaryota > Metazoa > Arthropoda > Insecta > Phasmatodea > Phasmatidae > Medauroidea > Medauroidea extradentata. The sequence continues at coordinate 18,293 of PNEQ01024350.1, read as the reverse complement.
GGATCAAGACACAACCGCAAGGACCCATTTGGCTTCTCTACAATGACTAATTGGTTTACCCATTCTGTTGGTTCCATGCATTTTGCTATAATGCCTAGTTCACACAGCCTGTCCAATTCAGGTTTCAATTTGTCCTTTATTTTATTGGGAAGTCTATGTGGGGGACTTGAGGTTGGAACACAGTTATAATTTTATATTTGGTTGTAAACTTACCAATTCCTGTAAAAACATCCTTGTAGTCATCGACAATGGTCTGCTTGGTAGATGTGCACAGTTTATTTTTATTTTATTTATTTATTAAGCCACCCTTAGATTCCATTTTTTGAGCAAAGATGCTCAGGAATGTTGGTGTTGTCAATGATTGATTACACTATTAAACATGAAGAATACAGAAAAGAAACGCATAATAAAAACAAGAAAAACATACACAATTTGAATAAATAAATTAAGTGCTTATCACCAATACATAGTATGGTTAAAAATATTTTGAGTAGTCACATGTACATAATATAATTTAAATACAATAACGAGGATACATCAATCCTTTAAATATTCATCTATCGAGTAATAGGCTTTTTGTACCAAGTAATTTTTTATGTAGTTTTATTTTTACATTTTCCAAACTATTATTAAAATTTTGTTTAATCTCTGCAGGTAACTTATTGAAAATCTTAAGTGCCATATAATTAATTTTTTTTTTTTAAATAACGTAAGTGAGGAAATGGGCAAATGAAGATTATTTTTGTTTCTTGTATTATAGCAGTATAAAGTGTTATTTGTACTGCTCTTAAAATTTAACCAATTTTCTTTAATAAAAACTAGGAGTGAGTAAATATATAGGCTTGGTAATATTAATATTTTATTTTTAATAAAAAGTTGTTTACATGGATCTCTGAGTTTTTTGTGGTTAATCACTCTAACTGCCTTTTTTTGAAGTTTGAAGACATTCTTGGCTGTCACTGAGTTGCCCCAGAAAATTACACCATAAGATATTAATGAGTGAAAATAAAAGAAATATATAATTTGTAGAACCTTTGAATCTGCTATATTCATCATTCAGTGAAGTGTAAAAATAGCTGTATTTAATCTTGGAACAAAATTTTCAACATTCTGCCTCCAGCTTAGATGTTCATCAATCCTTATGCCCAAAAATTTTTGATCATCCACTTGTTTTATTTCTACATTGTTTATCATGAATTTATCAATTTCCACGTTAGTGTTTCGTGGGGAGTATTTTATGTAATTGGTTTTTCAAGATTTACTGAGAGTTTATTTGATGCAAACCAATCATATAATACATCTATTGAACTTTTGGCTTTGCTATTGAAAATAGTCATTTCTTTTTCCCTTACTAAAGTGCATGTGTCGTCAGCAAAAAGTATTGTTTTGGCATATGGTTGAATTATGTTAGGTAAATCATTTATGTATAGGAGGAATAACAGGGGCCCGAGCACTGACCCCTGTGGTACACCATGCCTAATTATCCCTGGTTTTGATGTAGCATGGGTAGAATTTTTTATTTCGACAACTTGTTCTCTGTTTGCAAGATAATTTCTAAATAAATTTAGAGAACAGTATCTTATTCCATAATATTCCAACTTTTTTAGAAGTATCATATGGTTGACACAGTCAAACGCCTTGCTTAAATCATAAAAGAAACTTATTACATTTTCTTTTTTATTTAATGCTTCTGAAATGTTTCTTGTTAGTTCATAAATTGCTTTATTAGTTGAAGAATTTTACTGGAATCCAAATTGGGTTGGTGTCAATATATTGTATTTATGTATGTGGTTGTACAATCTTTTATATATTACCTTCTCTATAATTTTAGAGAATGTAGTTATTAGAGGAATTGGTCTATAATTTTGAACATTTGATTTTTCCCTCTTTTAATATATAGGTATTACGATAGTGTATGTCAGTCTCTCGGGGAATATACCACTTTGTAGAATGTTATTCGAAATTAAGCTTAATGATTCACATATTTCATTTGAGCATTATTTGATTACTCTACTGTCTAAATTGACATAACCAGAAGAGTATTTTGTTTTCATGTTTTTTATTTTAGTTTTGATTTCATACGGTGTGGTTGGTGAGAGATTGATGTTAGGATAATACGATCAAAATGATTCTTTCAGATATTCCATAGGTTCTTTAGTATTTTGTAAGGATACACAATTTATTTGATATGCAACTTTAAAAAACAAGTATTGCATTCATTTGCAATTTGGTAACTATTATATGATACATTGTTTTTAACATTGATTTTTATTTCGTTTGCCTCCCTTAACGCAGATGTTTCTTTTTTAATAACGTTCCAGATTGTTTTTATTTTGTTCTCTGATTTATTTATTAAGTTACTATAGTATTGGTTTTTTTGCTTTACTTATTACAGTTTACAAAATTTTGCAATACTTTTTGTAACGCTCAATTTTTTCCTGTGCAGGACAATTTTTTTGTTCCAAATACAAGTCTCTTTTGTGTTTACAAGTTATTTTAATACCATTTGTTACCCATGGCTTCTTAGAATTGTTCTCTTTTATATATTTAGTTCTAACAGGACAGAATTCTTCAAACTTAGTAAGAAAACAGTTCAGAAAGTCATTAAATTGCAAATCGGAATTACCAATACTCCTTAAATACTCACATGATATTGATTTTAAAGAACTCTTTAATTGTAAAAGACTTTCACTTGTTATTTTTCTATATCTAATTTTCCTATTATTTTTTCTAGGATTACTTAAAGATGCACTGTACTTCAAAGTTAGAAGCTGTGCATCATGGTCAGACAGACCATTAAATAATCCAGTTATGTAACAATCTTTAACAACATTTGCATTAATAAAAATACTATCAATAATGGTTCTTGAATTAAATTGAATTCTTGTAGGAAAGTTAATTACAGAGATTAGATTATAAGATTGCATTACACTGTTTAATTTACTCTTCTGAGTATTATCAGTGGCATAATTTACATTAAAATCACCGCACACTACAATTGTAGTCTTAATAGAAAAAATTGAATTTAATAATACATCTAATTGTTTTAAAAACGTACTGTAATTACCTGTTGGTGCTCGATAGATGGATATAATAATACATGTCAAATTACACAAATCAATACTTACACAACAACATTCAAAATCCAAATCTAAACAGTATCTTGCTACATCTATATTTTGAATTTTATACTTTTTCTTACAAATATACATACACCACCTTGTTTCACATTTTGTCTACAATAGACAGCAACACGTGTATAACATGGTAAGTAAATTTTATTAAATTCAGTATTATGGAGGTGGGTTTCAGTAAAACACTTCACCAACTATAGTCTTTTGCAGCAATCCCAGACGGTCACATGTTCCAATGCCCAAGATCGGTACAGACTGTTCATCTACTACCACAAACTTTTCCAGTGAGTTGATGTTTGCACGTGACAAAGTCAAGTCACAACAGCCTACAACTTTGATTTTTGAGTTGTTGTAAGCAGCGAGGGAGAGTGATTCTTGTTGTAGCTTTACACCAGTTCCAAGTTTCTGCACCATGGAAAACATTTTGAGAGGAAAAATGTTCACACATGCACCTGAATCTAGTTTGAACTGTACGCTTACAATATTGCCAACAAGAAAAGTTTCTGTCCAACTTACAAGGGAAACATTTCCTACAACATCACACGTTACAAGATCACAGTAATAGTCCTCATAATCACGATTGCCATTACGATGAGTATCTTGTTTCACCTCTAAGACAGAGCGATGTGAAATCCGGCTGTTGTCTTGCCGAGAGCAACACACTTTAGCAAAATGATTTTGTTTCCCACAAACTGAACAAGATTTACCACGAGCAGGAAACTTTGACGGATCTTTGATATGACGGTAACCACACCATGCACAGACAGTCTCTTCATCGTTGCGAGATGTGGTTGGCTGCTTGGAATGTCGCTGGACGCTATGCCGTTTGTACTTTGCTTCGTAAATGCTGATGGTCGAGTCAAGTTTTCCTTGACTAGGTTGCATGATCTGGTTGGTTTGAGCTGATGTGATCTCTGCAGTTCGAAACCGTTGTATTGTATCTGCCAAGGAAAAACTTCCAATTTTGAGTACTTTTTCTTGGGTGGAACGATCCAGAGTGCCAAACACGATGTGATCTCTAAGTAGGTCGTCAGCATCTTGGAACTCGCAGTCACGCACTAGTGTCTTCAAGTCGGTTAGAAATGTGTCAAATGATTCTCCTGTTTTTTGACTTCTATTGTAAAATAAGAAACGTGAGTGCAAAATGTTTTTCTTGGGATTGCAATGTGTTCCGAACTTTTTGAGAACAACAGTCAAGGTTTTATTTTTTACCTCTTCTTCTGTGAAAGTAAGGGTATTATAGACATCTAAAGCTTCTCCGCCTACAAGATTGAGGAAGATCGCAATTATGCGCGACTCGGACTGGGATACCAAGTCGGATGCTTCTAGATAAACTGTGAAAGCTTGATTGAACTTCTTCCAGTTCTCGCATAAATTGCCGCGAAGTGACAATTTGTCACGAGTGTTAAAACCGGTCGCCATGTTGTACGACGATACGAGACACTATCGCGGCTGACACAATTCAACACGAATTAAACAACAAACATTGTATAGAGGCACACCGTCTTGGTGAACACTCTAAATTACTTCTCAACTTCATCCTGCCGACTGCGCCATGTATTATATTGTATATTCATCATGCTGGTGACTACTGTCAATATACCGTGCCTTCCATACTATATGTTAACATACAACTAACTCCCTCGACCTGCCAGGTCCGCGAACCATCACATCATCACTACAATCATGGCCACATTAAATTTGTTGCTCACAGTTTTTAGCTCCCCCTAACATCTCCAATATCCCGGTTGACCTATCTCCACACACCCTCGCCTATCGTATCATTTTTCCCTAGCTTGCCGGACCGTTAATCAACTGGGTAATGTTCAAAAAATATAGATATCATCATTATATAAACACAAGAATGTACGTTGGTTACATCTGCTGTGGAGTGAATGCATGATATGCTGTGGCATTATTATGTAGATTATTTTGTGCAGAGAATTCAAGCAAGCGGGAGAAAAGGTAGCCAACAGGAATTCCACTAAGAAGAAATGGCTTTGGACACTGAATATGTAGTTAATAATGAAGTTAGTATACAGTACTTTTCTTTCTTTTTTTAAAATTGTTGAGTTGATATTTAGGATTATAATAAACATGGTACTTATGCTAATTGCCAAATAGAATTAAAAAATATGTATTAAAATTTTTTAGCGTTAAAGCAGTTATAACAGCAAATTCAAAGGAGTGACGTAAATGAATTTAATGATTATGAAACAGTACTGTTTGACCATTATGTACAACCTTAACCACCACAACTATGAAAGCACAGTCTGAGGCAAAAACATACAGCAGCAAGCTAGCTAATTATGTTTGATTTTTATCAATTGTGTATCAAACCTATCAAATTGTAAAGACTCAGTTAAAAAAAAACTGCTTAAGACATCATCACATCACTTTGTAAGATAGCCTACCTCAAATACTGTAAATAAAGACTTTGTGCACCACTTATAGTTAAGTTGATACTATAAAAATAATATAACAGTACAGAATACAGCTTAAATGCAAAGCAAATCAAAACATTTAAATATTATATTAGCTCATTTATCATATTGTTGCAGCAATGGAGGAGTGAGGCACTGTCGAGCTCAAACACATGTGCTACACATGTAGGTTACCGGACACTACAGTGAGGCATGTATCATGTGTTTCCGACTGTGACATGGCCACCTGTAACATCATTCTTTGCCTCCACTCTTCGCACTTGTTGGGAGGGTAGAGGGTAAGAAGAGAAGTACAGCCTCACGTATTTGACCAACCACACCCATCACCCCTCTTTTAACCTGGCAGGGGAGAATAATAACAGATGTCATGTGACACTACAAGTTCTTGGATTAACTTTCCACATAGTCTTCTAACTTAATTGCTTGACTTGTTATAAGCTCTCTAGTGACAGCTAGTCTTTAGCAAGAATATGGATTGGTACTTAGTGAGCAAACTAGATCAGGGACATTGTTACTGCTATGTAATGTTGAATTGTGTTAGGTTGGCAGACGTCTGGGCAAGCAGCCATGTTGTGTGTGAAGGAGTCGTGTTAGCATGTCGAAGTTGAAGCGCTATCTACGTATATAAACTGTGTCAGTGGAAAATTAAAGGTACCGGCATCTGATGTGTTGTATATTATTATGAACCTGACTCCTAACTTATCATCTGGCAACGAGGATAGGATGCGCTAGGAGGAGAGTTTTTCACAGTGAGGTGGCGTTAGGACAATAGATCAGTCGCGGTGTGATGGCGACAAAGGGTCCAGGATAAACCAAGTTATATACACAGCTCGAAATTGTTCTAGAACTACATGGAACTATAAAAGTTATATTCCAAGTTTGCGGGTACCAAGGAAAGCGATAAGGTAGCAGTACTAGGAATAACCTTACCACCAGAAACATACACGACATTTAAACCAAGGTTTTAGACAAAGTGTAATTTGACATCTGTACTGAGAGTCTTCTCAAAGTACTTGCTCGGAAAAATACAGTTATTGCTGAGCGATTCAAATTCTGGCAGCACTGAAAACAAACAAATGAAACGGTCGGGAAGTACATATCGTGAAGCGACCAGCCTGTGCTTGGGGTATTCTTTTTCGATAAGTCAGTTGTGTTTCTAGGGTTTTGCTCAGTCTCTGTTGATGTTTTTTTTTTTTTGCATAAATACGGCTAGCCAGTGTTACTGACACTTCAGAACCAAGAGCTGGTCAGCCTAGCGTCAGTTAGGTATAGGGCAGTAATGATGCCTTTATTATTTTCAAAAGCCCCAGCGTGTTGCCCGGCCACCCTACTTTAAGCCATTGCCTGTAAATGATTAAAATCCTAGTGTTTCTACAGTTGTAAGTCCGTGGTAATTGTTTCCAAAAAGAGTTCCATGTTGTCTTATGCTTAATAATCTCGTAAGAAAGTCATTTGGTTACATAATTTAACTTTTATAATTTTTTGCTGAACAAGAAATCACTAAGAAAACCCACTCTAAATGTAAAACTGCTATTGGGCCTGGTGAAACAGTACAATAACAGAAAATTGCATCTGGATGCAAAATCTAGTAGTTAGTCTTTTATTGTAATATTGTAATGTCAAGTAATGTTCATAAGCTTTAAGTTAGAATTTTCTAAGTTCTCAATGTTCTGATGACACGTGAATTTAAAATAAATATGTCTTATGTGGCCTTTTCTGAAACGGCATAAAATTTCAAGCAACTTTGGACTCTTGGACATTTTACAAGAAATTGATCCTTTTAAAGTTACTGCAGTTGGAAAGTTTTTGGTGTTTATTTTAAAGATGTGTGGATGAGTTCGGCCAGCCCGGCCATAGGGCCGCGAAGGTGACACTGATAGGGGTTAACAGAGGGTACTGCAAGGTGCACGGCCAGCAATGTTCGGTGCCAAAATTTTATTTAATATAATTTTTATTGTAATAATTATTCAGTACAATAGTAAAATACGTCTCTATGCTCAGAAGAATTTCGCCGATTTTTCGGTGATTTTAGTTTAGTAATTTGTATCCAGACCGGTTATTTGAGTTTGCTAGAATGTTATAAAGCATTTTACCGGATGGTAGGCCACCATGGTATCTGGGGATGCCATTGCAGTTGCCGTGCCTGGTCACTTTGTTCTTAACTGTCGAGGAGGCTGGACGTGTGCCGCGTTGTGCGAGGTATTTACAGCCGTATCAACCGCACGGCCGGCCCACCATAGGTTATGATTTAAGTTCAGCACATGCTAATTTTCTTTTGAGTTGGGTTTTATTTTAGTTCAGTTCTCTTTCAGTTTAATTTTATGTTGATGTACAAGAAGTTTGTACGTGCTGATGTAAACGCAGTTGCGTGAGCTTTCGTAGAAGAAAAAGTAATAAATATGGGCCGTTGATCTAACCCTGTGTTTGACTACCACGAAACCCTGAGATAAGAGTATCTCACCGCTGAGACCAAAGCATCTGTGAGGACTGATCAATTTACATTTTTTCTGGACATTGTAATAGAACACGTGGGCAACAACTTGAGAGAGTCTAGCATTCCAAAGGCTCATCGCGTGCCACCACATTTTGGCGCTGCAATGCGTCGGGCATGAGCTAGAAAGGTAGTACAGCTCAAGGAGTGGATGTGCTAACCACGGCAATCTAGGAAAGCAGACGCCCAAGCAGATGTTCTAACCATGGCGATCTAGGCAAGCAGACATGCAAGCAGAGGCCTGTTCCAGACCGGCAAACGAGTGAAAAGGACATTGTGGGACTGTTGGTTAGTCGATGATTTCACGACTAGTACTAACCACCGCAAACCCGCTCACCTAGGCAAGGGTGTTGCATGAGAAAAAGGGAGGTGAGCCGGGCAACTGGAGGTTATGTTGGCAAAGGCAGTGTGTTGCAGGTTAGTTTCTTGTAGGCGACCAGCTAAAGGTAATGTTTAGGCTGTTAGAGATCTTGTGTGTGAAAATATAATACCATTTTGTTTGAGGTCGTCGTGTAAAATAGCGCACCACTACTATCTTTGTGTTAAGCGCTGCTGAGTGTATGTTTGAGGTATTCGACAGTGATTTGAATAAACCCGAGGGGTGTAAAATCAGAGTTCAGTGTAAAGTATTTGAGAGTTTGCAAAATAATTTTACCAGTGTTGATATTGACGGAGTAAATGTTTTTTTTTTTTGCCTATATTCCTGGTATTTATAATAATGGCCAGCAGTAATTTCGCGGACACGTGGTTGCCAATTTGACAAAGTGGCGAGTTTGAGTAGTTGTTTTCCTGGAGTGTTTTGTTGCTGTATGTTACTGAATTCAATGATGGCGAGCGGTCAGGGTTCGAGACCCATCTCACCACTTACTAGTGAGACTGAGCTCTTGAACAAGTCGGTATTACCGGAAAATGTTGTTCTAGATTTGGGGGGATTGAGTTGCAAGTCTAGTGGTTGGGCAAGCCCCATCGTGATTGTTCCCAAGAAGTCAGCCCAGATCTGTTTGTATGTAGTCCTAAAAGACACAGTGAACCCTCATTTAAGGGTCTATCAGTATCCCCTAGCAAAGCCAGAGGACCTTTTCAATAAATTTGTAGGTTGCCAGGTGTTCTGCCATTTGGATCTAGCCCAGGTCTACTGGCAGTTAAAAGTAGACAACCCTAGTAGGGAACAGTTTACCATCAACACAGCAAATGGGTTGTACAGATTTAATAGGTTGGTTTTTGGCCTGGCTTCCGCTCCTGCTATTTTTCAATCTATAATTGACAATATATCAATATATTATGTTGAGTAGAGAAGGTAGCAGCATACCTAGATGATATATTAATTGAGGAAAAGGATCATAAATAATGTACTCAAACGTTAAATGTGGTACTTGAAAAATTGAATGTCTACAATGTTAAAATTAACATGGAGAAATCAGAGTTTTTTGTACCGGTGCTAGAGTTTTCAGTTTTCAGTGGTCGGGAAGTCCCCTACAAAATCCAAAATTGACAAAATTTTGTCCACACCAGCACCAAACGATGTTACACAATGTAAAGCTTTCCTATTGTTACTGAACTGTTATAGACAATTCATTGCCATGTGCCCAGACCTGCTTGAGCCGCTTCACAACCTTTTATGCAAAGATGACTCCTGGGTATGGTAGTTCAAATCTGAACTCGCCATCAACCAAAGTAAAACCTGTATGTTGGAAAAGGCCTTGTTAGTGGTATTTGACCCAATTAAGGAGATTGTGCTACAAGCTGATAGTTCAGTATACAGAGTAGAGGCAAAACTGAGTCATGTGATAGCTGCAATGGAATATCCAATAGCTTTTTAGTCCACTACACTTACTTCCATGCAAAGAATTAGAGCCAACTGGATAAGGAGGCAGTGGTGGTGATGTTTGGGGTTTAAAAAAATTTAACAAATACCTGTATGGCCACGTTTTCACTGTTTATAGTGATCATCAACCACTCAACTCATTCTCAGAAGCAAGTTACCACACATGGCATCGTCATGAATACTAAGATGGGCTGTCACTTTAGCGGCCTATAATTACAGTATTGTCTATAAAAAAAGGTCCACACATTCCACATGCAGATGCAATGTCACGGTTGCCAAATTTGGGTGTTACGGACATGCCAGATAGTAATTTTCTGTACCTATCTACATCCCTGATTTCACCAGATGAAGTGGCACAGGAATCTGCCAAGGACACAACACTTAGTACGGTTATCACTATGTGTACGAAGGGTTGGCAAACTAGTGGAAAGGACAAAAGACAAGTTATCCACTACGAATGGGGTTGTGTTACACGGCAATAGAGTAGTAATTCCCCAAGTACTACAACCCAAAGTTCTATCATTATTACAACATGGTCATGCTGGCATAGTGCAAACATAAACGTTAGCCCGCTCTTATGTCTGGTGGAAGGGCATGGATGAGGACATTGGTAGAATGACTGAATGCTGGCCAGTGTGCCAGCAAACAAAATGCAAGGCCAAAAGAGACTAAACGTAGCTGGCCTTCTCCCCAGTCACCCTGGGAACAAATTAATTTAGATATTTTTCAGTTCAACTCAATGCAGTACTTAATTTTGTATGATGCATTTTCAAAATGGGTTGAATGTTTTCTGTTACCAGTGGATACCACATTCAAGTCAGTGCTTAAATGTTTGTTAGAAGTGTTATCAAGATTTAATTACCCACAGGTCATAGTGTGCAACAACGTACACCCTTTTTTGTGCCCAAGGCCTGACCCAGTTTTTTAGGCTTCAGTCCATAAAACTCCTATTCTCACCTCCCTACATCCCGTCGTCGAAAGGGCTTGCGGAGTGTTCCGCACAGACGTTTAAGAAGCTGCTAAGTTGAAGCATTTTGGCACATCTGGGAAACACTTTGTCTATTAATCAAAGATTAAATTATTGTTTATCTGCTTACTGTTCCACACCTTCATCAGTAACAGGTCTTTCCCCCATGGCACGTCTTTTCTCATACACCCCACGCCACCCTTTGTCAATCCTGCAGCCAATACAAACATCAAGATTAGCACAACAATGGGACGTGGTACCACCAGATTTTGAGACAAACCAAAAAGTTTGAGTGAACTTATCAGCAAAGACACTGTCAGATTGCTGCCAGGGCGTGTTATGCAGCTTTTAGGGAATTTTATATATAGTTAAGCTGGGGGAAAATAAGTTTAGAAAGGTCCACCGGTGCCAGCTGCGCAAGAATACCTACGATGAGGCATATTGTAAGGGAAGTTTTCCCATATCACATCCTAGGGTACACGGAGAGGGGACAGGTCAGGCCAGGGAAAGAAAAGAGGAGGAAGGTTTTCAAGGTTTCCCACAGGAACCAGGGGAAACTCCACAAGTTTCTAGCAGGGGGCGTAGGATACATACTCCTATACATTAATCGCTCTCATTTCAATAGTTGTGAGTATGCTGCATTAACTAAAAGAGTCAGACAAGTTAGTGCTTAAGGATGTTATTGTTATTACAATGTTATTGTTATTACTTGCTATATGGTGAGAGGTTATTGAGAGTTCTTGCTGTTGTATGTTTTGTGGCAAGGTTGAACAACATGTAGAAGACTGATGTATAAGGGTCAGTATAAACCATGTTACGGTATAAGAGGGGCCAAAGTTATGTTGTACAACTTAGTGTAAATGTTCATCTTCATGACTGGATTTATTTGCTTGGACATACTCCATTGTGAAATAAATGAGTGTCAAAAGAAAACTAAAAGTAAGACAAGAAAACATAAATAAGCAGAGTATGCTTTAGTCATCAGGATACATACACAACATGAAATTCCAAAACTGGAATCTGGTCAGAATTTCATGTTGTGTATATATGTATCCTGATGACTAAAGCATACTCTGCTTATATATGTTTTCTTGTCTTATTTTTAGTTTTCTTTTGACACTCATTTATTTCGGAATGGAGTATGTCCAAGCAAAGAAATCCAGTCATGCACTCCCATTGCACAGTTCTTTCAAAGATCAGTTCATCTTCATGTCTGTTGATTGTTGACATGTTCAATGAGAGGGAGAAGAAGGTAGTGTTATGTAACGTTTTATTGTGTTAAGTTGACAGACGTATGGGCGAGCGGCCATTTTGTGTGCGATGGAGTCGTGTTAGCATGTCAATGTTGAAACGCTATATGTGTATATAAACTGTGTCAATGGAAGATTAAAGGTACCGGCATCTGAAGTGGTGTAAATTATTATGAACCTATTACGAATCTGACTCCCAACTTGTCAATTACCAGGAAATAAGGATGCCAAATTATAATTTGTGATCAGGCAGAACTTGACCTGGAGTAGGCAGGAATGAGTACAAATGTGGAGCAGGGAAGGATCCAAGGAAGAAGGGGTACAGGCAATTGCCCCCCACCCCTCTTAAAAAATATTACAAATGCAATTTAAAGGAGATCGTAAAAGAGAACTTCATGAAGGATCATTTCTGAACGACTTTGGTGTATTTGTAGAAAAAATGTAGACAAACGCACAAACATGTCAAAGCATCAATTCTCTTCTTATTGTTATTTATAAGTAATTTGCTCCCCTCCTTTTCTTTTTAACTACTGTATCTACCTGACCTACAGATAGCTAACCACTGGGGCACCCCATTGGTAAACGTAAATGTCTAAAAATAACAGACTGCAGTTACATTCACTAGTCTCACAACTCATCTCTTCAGATCATCTATTCATTTCTTTAATGAAAACTTGCACCATTGTTTGTAGGAAGCGAAATAGAAACGTTGTAGCCACCATGCCAAGGCACATTGGGGAAATTTCACTTATGATTATGTGTGAGCGCTGCCTCAGCACCTTGTTAAGCCCAGCAGTTAGTATCGAACTGAAAATACAAGCCCATAACTGATGGGTTTGGTTCTCAAGGTCATGATGTACTACATCAAAGTTGAGAACAGCGGGAACTACGACAGCCAGTGATACTGTTCTGAGACACATGGCCTAGCCACCTATACCTCAATTGAACCCAACAATTAAGGAACCCAGCAGCACCGGTGGGCTTTAGAGGTGCTGCTCACAGACACAGTTTGCTAGAAGCACTGGAGGCTAGAAAGTGGTGACACCACCCCAACTTCGACCAGTGAGAGTGAGTACAATATAAACTAACACCCCAGACCTCTTTCACAAAAACATCTACATATGTAGAATAGCTCTGTACACAGAAATACGTGTATACTGAAAGGTAGTTCAGTAAACCACAAGTACTGTTGTTAAACAGAAGCCTGCTGTGCACAGCCCCATCACTCTAGGAATGTGCTTGCAGGAGTATTAGGCGAGGACCTTTGGCAAGCATCCAAACCCTCGTCAGGGCTACTGATATTAGGAAGACTAGTAGGGCAAAACAATCAAAATCTTGCAAAAGAGCAAAGATGAGTTTAGGTACCTTTGAAACTCTGCTGGAGGATATATCATTCTCTTCCAATCACTACCGCATCTTTTTCAATGCCAGATATATGATGCACTAAATTGAATTTTAAAAATTCTCCATTTTCAGTCAGCTGCAGCATTGTAATTATACATATCGAGAAGCTGCATAGACAAAGTATGACTGCAAAACATACTCAATTCATGAACTTTCCTGCACATCCTGAACTCAAAACACATTATTCAATGTAACTGTCAACTATGCGTTTAAAGTTACCTATATATCCAGCAATTAATCTTGTATCACTAGAAGTAGCTTCAAAAATTTGTAATCTTTTCAGTTTCACAAACACCTCACAAATTTTGTCACTCAGATTTCTAGCTGTTTTGTATTATGTGAGCTCATACAAACCCGATATTCATTATATTCAATAAAAAAAGTTAGTGAAATTTACTGAACAAATTCTTCTTTATTGATATAGACCTTTAGCGTAGTTAAAACAAAACATCAAAAAATTATAGCCAATATAAGAGAAGCCACCTGATGCCACAAATGTGATTAGAGCACTTACTCACGACCAAACAAACGCAAGTGCAGCACAAGACAAAAGTCTTCACTGTCTAGGCAGACGTCGGCCTCTACAGCTACCTGATACTGCAAGCTCTGGGCCAGTCCTCGCGGTGTGTGCTGCAAGGCCTGTAGGTTCAGTGGAGTGCGGTGGCCCCCAGAAACATCAAATGCACGCACACACCGCACTTGAGGTGTTTGGTCGCCAAGAGTAAACTGCAGAAGTTCCAAATGTTCTATAAACAAACAAATGCTCAGAATCATAAAAAAATTTTTTTAATATTATTACTGACATATTTTTTTTGTACCTTCAAAAATTCAGAAAAGTAACAAAGAGCCACTAAGAACTATACATCATTATCTAAATACCTATTTTTTACAGTAAAACCTCTTTGTGTGACCCCTTTTATTACGCTCACTTCTTTAGTATGACCCTTTCGTTGGTTCTGTGGGATAGAGAATTTACTATAGTTACGACAGTGCATATATAACGACAGTGACAGCACCTATACAGCTGCCGCACCTATATATACAGGGTGTAAATGAAAGTATGTTACAAACTTTGTGTGGTGATTCCTTGTCGAAAATGAAGTACAGTTACGTAAGATGACTTTTCGCTTAGAACACTTCGTAAGGGAGCAATACGCCCTCAAAAAATGAATTTCAAACTAGTTTATTGGTACAAAATCGTAAACAACATAACATTAAATCATAATTCGCCGGATACTGTGTTCTACAAACACTTATCAACAGCCCGTGAAAAATGTGTTTCGAATAACTTACACCGTCAATAAATAATGAGGGTGGTCACCCCCTTTCCGGCTTAGACGTTGGTGCCATCAGATTTTATGGACATGCAATGCTATAATTTGTATCAAGAGACCCCGATGAACAAAAAGGTTGTCTTGTTGTTACACTGTTAAGTAAAGCATGTCCTAGAAAATGGCCAAAATTCAGTACGTAGATTTAGTGGGCTGACACTTAGGCAACACACAATACACTGAATGATACGGTACTGAAAACAAGTGTAGCAAATACTTTACTGTAATTAAAAGTTTTAATTTAAAACGTTCACAGCCGCATAAGTGATACATGTTTACATGAATATCACAACAAGCGCTCGAATGTTCGGCCACCTTCAGTAATACATGCATTGCAACAATGCAACAAGGACAGTCGCACACGCTGGAACAGGTTGGCATTCGTCAGTATCACTTCGCCTGCTGCAACGATGCGTGCGACGAGCTCCTTGGCCTTGTTCACTGGCGTCTCGTAGACAAGGCTCTTCATGTGTCCCCACAGGTAGAAATCCAGGGGTGATAGATCAGGGGAGCGAGGAGGCCACGTGACAGGTCCTCCCCTGCCTATCCAGCGTCCTGGAAATACTTGGTTGAGGTACTCACGAACAGCACGAGCATTGTGAGGTGGTGCCCCATTATGTTGTAGCCACATGCGGTCACGTATCAGCAGCGGTACGTCCTCAAGCAACTCGGGCAGAGTGTATTGCAAGAACTGTAGGTAAACGTAGTCTTCAAAACATGCTGGTAACATGTACGGTCCTACTAAGGTATCATTGACTATGCCCGCCCACATGTTGACCGAAAACCTCTCTTGGTGGAATGAATCGCACAACCCTGGCATGTGGGTTTTCTTCAGCCCACACATGGCTGTTGTGAGCATTGTACACACCATGACGTGTGAAAGACACTTTGTCTGTAAAGAGAACATACCTGGGAAACTCTGGGTCACGAGCTGTCTGCTGCAAAAACCATGCACACAAATTATGTCTGGGTTGATAGTCACGTGGCAGTAATACTTGCTCCCTACATGCACTATAGGGGCGTAGCTGCTGCTCATGCAAGACATTCCACACTGTCGTGTGTGATGCACCCACCGCATTTGCAATAACACAGGTACTTGTTGACGGTTGATCCTTGACTCGGGCGAGAACTTCCGCTTCAATTCTTGTTGGGGTCCGCATTGTTGCATGAACACCACAGTTCCGGAAATGTGGCAGGAGAGTACCTGTATCTCGAAGATGCTGGACGATTCGTGCAAAAATAGTATGTGCTGGGTGCCGTCTGTGTGGAAATCTTTCACTATACATTCGTGCAGCTAACCTGCCACTGCACTTAGCTTCACCATAAATCAATACCATATAGGTAAGCTCAGCATGACCGTACCTTTCCATGTTTACTGCTCACGGACGTTTGGTTTTGATTGCAACCCAGTTATTGTGAATGGTATTACCGGCCCGCATATCCCCGCCCGTCAGAGTGTACATTGTCGCAGTCTAATGGGTACTCCGGCATGCATTACACGCTAAACGGAGGAGGACGTGGGGAGTGTGCATGTATCAGGGCCAAGCGTCAGACAACTTACTCTTTACAGAGTACAGAGCACAAAACCGTCTGTTCATCACGGAGGGAATGATATTGAAAAACCTCAATGGTGACTGGCATACGTAGAATTGTGCGCTTAAATGTTTACCCTTCTTACATTACACACATACTAATTTGTGTACATTTCATTGTTCACTCCATTTGGTTTCGTACTACTACTGTGCAGAATAATTACACGTGTGCAGTACATTTCAATATCCATGCAACATTTACTAACAAATTCATTCTGCTACACCAGCCATCTATCAGTAACTGTTTGTAGCTCACACAACGTCGCCCATGTTGTAGGTTTACAAACTAGCGTAGGGTACTTGTTTGTTACTAACTACTGCGTCATTCAGCCATACCACCTGTGTAGTACGTGTTGCATATGTGGCAGTCCCCTAACACTGTCTTGCCCATTTTCTTGTAAATGCTTCACCTTACAGTATAACAACAAGAAGACCTTTTTTGTTCATCGCGGTCTCTTGATACAAATTATAGCATTGCATGTCCATAAAATCTGATGGCACCAACGTCTAAGCCGGAAAGAGGGTGACCACCCCCATTATTTTGATGACGGTGTAAGTTATTCAAAACACATTTTTCACGGACAATCGATAAGTGTTTGCAGAACACAGTATCCGGTGAATTATGATTTGTTATGTTGTTTACGTTTTTGTACCAATAAACAAGTTTGAAATTCGTTTTTCGAGGGCTTATTGCTCCCTTACAAAGTGTGCTAAGCGAAAAGTCATCTTACGTAACTGTACTTCACTTTCGACAAGGGATCACCACACGAAGTTTGTAACATACTTTCATTTACACCCTGTATATATTTTTTAAAATTATTTTCCATGTACCAATTACAGCACTTACATAAATACTTTATATAGAATGGAAGACATACATTCACATAAGCGATGCTTGTGTGTTCATGCGCGATGCCCGCGCTCCTCTTCCAACTTAGCACGTCAAGCGCACCACGCCCCATGATTACGAAACGACAGAGGCAGTAGCAACGCTTGCACATACGGAAACACACCCGACCACGTGCGTGCAAGAGCAGAGGCGCCTAGACGCCGTCCCCGCGATGTCGAGCGTACACAGTGTGTGCGCCCCCTTATGAGAACTACCGTTTATCGATAGGGAAGTGCCCTGTTGACGGAAACCACAATAAATTCGCTTTTTGTAAACATATGTCGTTTCTACACTCCTGTGCTAATTCCTTTAATGCGGGTAACACCACCAAGAGGTAGCAGTGTTTAGAGACCAGGGCTAACCTTGTTGTGTAATTAAAATTCCTAATTAATACTTTTTCGTTATTAACCTCAAAATGGCAGAAACACCCCTGTGCCTAGTGGGCAAGTTGGACTCGCCCATGCAGCCAACTTTGCCGCCCAATTCTTTTTATGTTAATTTTGCAATTTTTTTGCTTTAATTTTATTTCTATTTAATATAGTAGGGTTTTATTAGTCTAATTAATTCTTTATATATATTCTTTCGTGCCACATAACTTAAAAATATAGTAAATTCATGAGTAACTGAAAATCATGAAAACTTTCCCACAAATCAAATTTGGGACACTAACCAGCAAGTTCTTGTTTTTCAAGTGTTCTGGGCCTTTGCCACTGTGTTTTGTAGTATCGTTTGTGTTTCCGCGGTTGCATCCCACACTCAGCTAGACAAAGTCACAAACGCTGGAAAAAATCGCCAGTTGGCGCTAAGCGGCGGAACGAGGTGGTAGGAAGCGAGTCACTCCAGGCTCTTCAAGACTTCGCATAATTACTACTGTGTCAATAGCTTAAATCTTCAAATCTCAGAACTGTTAATTTTACTTTCATTGGCCTGGAGGTGCCCCTCGACCCCTGAAACTCAACTGCCTAG
>PNEQ01024349.1:0-26018 GCA_003012365.1 Medauroidea extradentata | reverse complement strand
ACGCCCTGTACTTCAATCTCCGTCCCTTGAGTACCTTCACCTACACATCTCTCACACCACCACTGCACTCCTTTCAGTGTTCCCAACTGACCTTCCTGAATGCCGGCACACTTAGTGTGCAACCAGCCCTCACATCTGTCGCACCGCACCCCGCTATCTGCCTTCTTCCACACTCTCCCGCACCCCTTACATTTAACTCTCTTTCCTACTGCTACCATTTACTTCCTAATATTTACTAGTAGGCCTACTATAACTATTACTTCACTAATTAAGATAAAAGTTTTAACCACCCTATAACTACTTAGCCTAAGTTGACAGACAATACCCTTCACATCAGTAGTACCACAAACACTACCGACCACGTGGCCTACGATACACTACAACTAAATCTAAAAAGACACTAATAACACTACAGCTTATAAGCTAGATACTTCTACACTAAATAATCACTAATATTAAAAGCTAGATGACTATCTTATAGCTAAAAAATACTTATCAACACGTAGCGTCTCTATAGCTACACAAACACGGCCGCCATCTTCTATTTACACATATATAATAAGAGAGAGAGCGACAAAGCACACTCTGAAAGAATTGAGACACGGCCTTAGTTACATGTTTATATGTTTTTATTGTGTGTATAGATATGTAAATTTGACAGCAACCCTGAGTGTACAAACTCACAAATGTGATATATAGGTGACTAAAAATAAATTGCTACTTTGCATGCAACATGAGCCCCGTGTCTACTGAGCAAGATAATGGCTCTATGCTGGATATACTAGGCGATTTTGATGAGTGTGTACACACACAAGAATACCTGAACTTTAAAGATTTTGACGTTCGCAGAAAGCAGGTCCTTCCTCTCCATGCCCTGTTTCCTGGGCATAGAGCCGACTAGGAAGGCGGCGTCCACATCCTTGAACGCTACAGCCGGGTCGTCAGTTGGGACGACCTCAGTGACGAGGGGCAGAGCACAGTCGTGTACCTCCATGACGACGCCCTCCAAAACACCCATCATAGGAGGTATATCCAACAACAAGAGTACGAGCGGCTGGTCCGCCCCAAACACATCACCCTTCGCTATCTGGTAGATCAGCGAGTAGGCGATCTGACCTGCTGCTCCCGTCACAACCACTCTCAACGGGCTGGCCTGGAACACAACCACCCTGACTTACATAACGCTAGTCTCGCCTTTAAACACACGTATACAACTACACAACCACAAATATAAACACTCGCGACAAAATATGGGTGTCACAAATAGTTTTCCTCGAGTTGTCAAACAAGTTCAATCATTAATTGCTTCACAATTACCATTTTTAATTCAACCACTCCAATACAGGTCACAAGGCCCCAATGTCAAATGCGAAAAAGACCATGTCATCCAACTGCTGAATTTTAATTGGACAATTTAGGAAACAACCAAATATTGATATCCCTCTCTTTTAACAAACTGTGGTAAAAAGTAGGCCCCACTTAAAAGGCATGGTTGTTACGTATAACTTACAATTTGTACCAAGAATCTTTATTTAAAAATCTAAATAAAAGGCGCTTGTGAAAATGTGTAATTCTACGCGGTAGTACTGGTCACGTGACTGGAACTAATTAGGCTGATAACGAACGGACATAAATCATTGGCGGCCTTTTGAAAAAATTGTGACAAAACTTGCAAAAACTGTTATTTTAGTCGCCGATCTGGCTGTGTTGTTAAACTAGTTTAGGATAGTGCGGATTTTGTTTACTTACCGATCATAGTAATGAAATTAACATGACGCAAATGACATCACTCATAAACCAATATGCCCATATACTTCAACACACTTACGGGAATCCGCAGGTTGAAGGGGTTTTTGGGCGGGACCACGGTCCTAGAAGACTGGACACTCGCCTATCTATACTCCATTTCATATAATCTTGGATAAATCTGACAGCAACTTGTGGGCAATGATTTGTAATATTTTGTTATTTTCGTCACTACACAAAGCAAACTTTGCAGTACAAAAGCTGAAATTAACATTTTAGGTTCATTTTAGAGCTAAATATGTCTTGCATTGAGCGAAAAATCGCAAAATACTAAAACATTATTGCCCATAAGTTGATGTCAAATTTATACAAACTTATATTAAACAGAGTATACTAATGTATTTTGCTTGACCCCTTTGTTGTTTGGCTGTAGTTCATCAAGTTACCGAGAATGTCGTACTTTTTGATGCTGTAATCCGAGCGGTCGAACTCAAACTCCGCCCAATTTTTTTCATTGTTTAATTTATAAAGTAAATAAAGATTGCTGGAGCATTTTCTTAAATTTGTGAGCGAAGGAAGCATTTCATAAATTGATAAAACATACACTTTGATAAATTGTTTATCTTAGTGGAACGGAAGTAGGCGGAGTTTGAGTCCGGCCGGCCTAACTGAAGCGCCAGTAAAACACAATATTCTGGTAACTTGGTGAACTGCAGCCAAACAACAAGGGGGTCATGTTTCCCAGGAGAGTGTCCAGACCTGTTCTTCTACGACTGTGGCGGGGACACACAAAAACAGTATTTTCCTCTTAGGATCGCAAAGTAACAAACCACCTACTAAATTTTTCCTTTTTTTGTATCGCAAAGTAATAAAGAGCGGGTGGGTTTTAATTTGCTATTCGATGCAAATAATATATTGTGATCTAACAGTAAAATATAACCCATTCGGTCTTTGTTACTTTGCAATACAATTTCCCAATAATTCATATTTACATACACGTTACTGTAAACATACTCACTT
This sequence comes from Medauroidea extradentata, assembly GCA_003012365.1. Taxonomy (NCBI): domain Eukaryota; kingdom Metazoa; phylum Arthropoda; class Insecta; order Phasmatodea; family Phasmatidae; genus Medauroidea; species Medauroidea extradentata. The sequence goes on along the minus strand of PNEQ01024349.1, from coordinate 23,252 downwards.
CGTCATCGCAAAGTAGACTACTAGGTACCGGAAATTATCATAGTAAAAAAATTATTTTTGACTTCAACGACTTGCCCTACAACAGCAATATCCATTCAATTCCTCTCCAGAAGCACTAACTTTTTCCAAAATATAACGTTGCACATTGTATCTTTCAGTAATGTAATCCAAATCTACCATGTCTTACATAAAATGCAATACGATAAATCATTTCAAACAACCAAACATTTAATTCTAATAAATACTTCACTTGCATGGTACTATTTCACATAATACTACAGTTTCCAGCAATATAGAACACTACCAACAAAGCACTCTCGACATAACAAAACTGTCGATGGAAACTGTTAAAGTTATCTTTCATTTCTTATTACACACACGAAAATGTTATTAAATAATCACAATACACCCAAAACTATAAACATGCCACTAAAAATTACCAATACCACTTAGTTTCCACTATCAAAAATAATAAAGAAACACTGAGTACCTATACACAATTTCAAACAATACGCATGAAGATTTTGTCCTTGAGAGATGCCAACCAAAGTTACTTAACATTTCACAGTTAATTTCCCCTCTTGTATATAATTAATCACATTGTCAATCAATGTCATTACACTTCAGTATTTCCAGATGGAAAAAAGTTATATCTGAAATTGGCCAGAACTGGGCCAAATAGGTATACTTTTTCGTATGGGTTGTTATAATTCTGTCATATAAAACTTCATTTGAACAATATTTTGTTTTCTGTTACATAATTTCTTTCTACTTTCTTTTCTCAGAAACTGTTCCACTACCTTACCCACAATTTTTTGTATCTTGTATTATCATTGTTCATAACACATATGACTTCATAGATGTGAACATAAACATTATGATCGAATATTAATAAATACCCCAGTGTAGAATATAATTTTCAACTGGTACAATACAAGAATATAGCATTATGATTGCATACTAATAGTGAATACTCAAGAAAAATTCTAGAGCACACTCCCAAAAATGTGCATAATCTTAATATATAAAATGAAGTGTCCTGACTGACACACTCACTCACTCATCCACGCAAAGCTCAAGCCACTGGACCTAGAACCATAAGATTTTGAGGGATGCTTCCCCTTGCCTCGTACGCACCCTCTAAGATTAGATTTTTTGAAATTCGATAATTAAGGGGGTGAAAAGGGGTGAAATGAGTTTTCAAAAATCTGTGATATCTTATCAATGAGGAAAGTGCACTCAAAGCAGTTTGCAACATATTTTCTTTCATGTACATATACGGGAGCCTGTGTTTTTACTTTCTATGCACACTTTCCTTAACTTGTTCAGTGCCATGTGCCACTACATGGTGGCTCATGAAACTTCAATTACCATTACGTGACACCATATGGTGGCGAAGAATATTTCATTTACAGATATGGTGTGACACCACATTGACATGCGTTGTCGTCACAGTGTTTGTTGGAGCGGTGAATCGGAGAGTTAGATTGGGTGCCAGCTGGCCAATTTCAGTTATTCTCGGACCAGCACAAGACTCTCGTAAACTTCAGGGTTGGGGTCGACCTCCAGGGCTGTACCCTGTGTGCCACTGTCTGGATAATGCTGTCAAGACTAGTCATTAGAACCAATATTAGGTTGGCCACATCACAACACCTATTACAGTAGTTAGAACTGGGGTGTCGGTAACCCAGTACACCATACTTACAGCTTCTGTATAGTACATGATGTGAGTGGATTCTCCAGATGGCGGGAGTGGAGTGGGCTGCTACATCCGAAAAGGAGCGAGCACCAGGAGGAAAGAGTGGGCCACTCCCACAGAAATGGAGCGAAAACCAGTGAGTGAAGAGTGGGCTATCTCCAAAAAGGAGCGAGTACCAGGGCAGGAGTGGTCCGCTACCTTCAAGGAGGAGTGAGCACCATGAGGATGGCGTGGGCTGTTACCTCCTAAAAGGAACGAGCATAAGGAAGGTGAAAGAAGGGAGTTGAAGGGATCAAACTCAAGAGTAAAGTTACAGTCATTTATTCCCCAGCAAGTAAAGTGGGGTAAATGTAGTCAAGATCAAAGTTGTTCGGTTCTTGTGCATGCGATCACAAAATGGACATGTAAAAAAAAGAATGCTCTGTGGGATTAGATATATAAGAAATTATTTACACTGTTCACTGTTTATAAATTATACACATAGATTTAACACACTAACTATTTATACTATTTACACATGTCCTGGATGGTTCCTGTAGCCTCGGCATTTGTGTGCGTGACCACAAAAGAATTCGTGACGGTTATGCGATATATCGGGTGACACAGAATGACAGCAGATGAGGTCAATAAGGACTTAGAGGGAAACACCATTTTGACCTCGCACTTCAGGGTTGGTGACACACAGCACTGCAGTGCCTTTCGTGGGCGCAGTCGCAGCTGGGTACTGGTGGACAGTGGTGCTGGACCAGCCCTAAGGACTGATGCCTTCCTACAACTCCCAAATGCTGCACCTAAGGAACAGCTTGCACAAATGTTTCTTAGCGACAGTTTGCATGCACACCATTCCGCAGCAGCACAGCCAGTATCGTCAGCGACCCTTCGGATTTCGGAACGCACCCTACGACATCCCGCAGCCATTAAGGTCAACTGAGCAGGCTACATGCATGAAGATCCAGCCAATCACCAGAAAAATACTCGGAACAGCAATTAATTACGACACTAAATCAACCAAACGCTACCACCAAAATGTAGAGCAGCCTCGTAAGAGCCGATTACATTGGTTATTTCATCGGTCATTGCGATGTCACTGATCACGATGAGCACAAATGCCGAACCTCGTGTTATCTAACTCGCAGTGTGGGGTGAGTGAGCTAATCTGAGTGTACCACTGAAATTCTCATAAATTTTCGATATTTTAATTGGCTAAAACATAAATACCACAACAGTCCTCAAATTATATTATTTAAAGTGCTAAACGACTCTGAACTACAGAACGCGGCCCAGAGTGCCAACGTAACAGACATGAAGCCGGCGAAAATTGGGCCAAGTGTATTTTATCAAAGTTTTAATTAGTGTTTTCTTTATTAGCAAAGAAGTGTTCACTTGCTATTTCATTGCAAGACATGCCCGTTAAAACTTTGAGAGACAGTTTAACAAGCTACCCGGAGCAGAAGGCAATAGTAAATAATTTACCTTCACTTGTAATTATGTTCTGTTTTCAGCAACCATATTTATGTTATTTACCAAAAAGGCTTATGTATGTTCTGTATAATTTGTCAAATGTTTTTGTGCTTAGCTTTCCTGCCTAATGTGAAAAAGCAGTCACCAAACGTCGTTTTGGCATGCACCCCTGGTCTTGAACGAGGGTGGGCGCCATCACAGAGATAGTCTTGTTCATGGCACTCAGTGGGAGAGGCCACGCACATGTGGGCTTCTAGACCACCGCCTTTGTTTGTTCATAACCACAGTGTAGCTTCAATAGTAACGTATTTTTAACGAAACTTAATTCAGTTGTCTTTCATCCAGGTGTTTTGCCCCCTCAACCCTGCATGCTCATTATGCCCAGGGACATAACTTTTGCAACTTAATGTGTTTTCTATGGTCGCGTAGTTCGCGCGCTTTTCTGCTATAGCCACCAACAGGCTAGGTGAGTGGGGTCCGCTTCACTGCATTTGATGTAGTTCTTATTTGTCAGTGTTGAGTAACCGTAATAAATCACACTAAACCCATTAACATGTTACATGTTATTTCGACCATGGCCACCCCCAACCAGCACCTCAACAGCTTCTACCTTCACATTGGAGGTGTGCACAGGATCCAGAGAGGCATCGCCACACAGGCAATAGATCTACGGCCCTCATCAACCGCGAGCAGCCGGCATTCCGGGTGTTGGCGAATTCCCCGCTGGAATGTATTTAGGTGGACAGATGGATAAATAACAACACAATTTTTGAGCTACCATGTTTCCTTTTACTCAGGTCAATACTGTTGCATGGCACACACGCACTTCCGGCTACATACATAGTGTCAAGATACATGTACATAGCATACTACCAGCACTTACATCATAGAGACAACACAATCGATACATCACACCTCTTACCTTAATATGCAACCACTCACTACTCAATGACACAGTCTATAATTCTATACAGTTCAAGAACAAGTACACTTTTTTTATAATTACATACTCTACAGAACACTCAGCCCAACTTATAACTACCATCTCACATCACAAATCCATCCTACTGACTTTCATTCATATTCGCAAAGAATACCTCCTTATACCACCGTCAGGCACATCGACCTCAGGTGTGTCACCCTCCATCCCCTGTGCTTCCTGTCCAGTTTCTAAAACCTCTTCAATTTCCTCCGTGCTTTTATCTTGTGTCTCCCCCCTCCCTATCTTTTCTAACTCTAATTCTGGGTTCTTGCCCATCTGTACACTACCATAATACCTGCTTCCTTTTTAACACTGTCTTCATTTATTTAGTTTGCTGTATCAGGCACTATCTGATTAACATGTCTCTTTACCACACTCCCCAACTCATTTCGTACCAAGTAAACTACGTCTTCGTTACTAGCCATAATTACTCCACCCACCCACTTACCTCTGTCATTATACATACGAACTTTTACTACTGCCCCTTCTTTGAATTCACGTTTAACAGCACCCACCATAGAAATTTTTCGGCTGGTGATGATCACCTTTGGTGGGGCACAACAAGTCGTACTCTGTCCATAAATTCCTTCCAAACGTCAATTTGGCGGGGAATACTCCCGTAGAGCAATGAACCGAATTCCGGACTTCTCGCAACAATTTGAACACGTTTTCAGACATGTTTCCACCTGTGTGCAATACACGTTTCAATTTTTGTTTGTAGAATTTTACACTATTTTCCGCCTGCCCATTAGACTTTGGGGATATAATGTGTTGTGTACCACGAACTCATAAAAATGTTTAAAATTCTTCGGAGGCAAATGGGGGGCCATTATCACTGAACAGTTGTGTGCATATACCAAACCTAGCCATGAGAGAATTTAGGAAACTGATGGTATGTGTGGCTGCTGTTGAGGGCGCTTCAGCTACCTCTAACCATTTTGTATATGCATCCACTACTACAATATATGTTTTACCTTAAAACGGCCCTAAAAAATCCATGTGTACTTTCTGCCAGGAAGTGATAGCTAATGGCCGTGGTTGCAGTTCTGCTGCTGCTGGATTTGGTTTCACTACCTGACATGCTAGACACGAATTACCTAATTATTCAATGCCTTTGTCCATTAATGGGCACCAAAAATATGCTCTTGCAAGTGATTTCATTGTAACTACACCTAGATGACTGCCATGCAACTGTTGCAATAATTCTTCCCTGCATACTGTGGGAATGATAACTCGATAACTCCTCATTAGTGTGTCTGATTCTATTGTTAACTGTTCCCTGCATGTCCAAAAGGGTTTCATTTCCTTAGACACCTCTTCTGGCCACCCATACAATACATACTTAACTACCTTTGTCAAATATGGGTCCATCTTAGTTTCCCGACATATCATACTATTTGTTAATGGCACTTTACCCTCCTCTATGTATTGCAAATATGTGGCATCGCCATCATTTACTGCTCCTACTACAGGCCTTGACCATGTAGGAGGAAGGGGCAATCGAGATAAAGCATCTGAATTTCTATACCACTCTGATTTAACAAAAACAATATCAAAATTTGACAAGAAAAGAGCATACCGCTGTAAGCGTGCTGCTGCCATTATTGGTATACCTTTCTTTTGCCCAAATATAGATAACAATGGTATGTGATCTATTGCTAATACAAACTTAGTGCCATACAAATACTGATAAAATGTATAACTCCAAACACTAACGCAAAACTTTCTTTTTTGATTTGGGAATAATTAATTTCAGCCTTTAGTTAGTGTACGTGAAGCAAATTTAATGCAGTTTGTCGCTCAGTTTTTGTCTGGGTACTCTTGTGACCAAACTGCACTAATAGCATATTGAGAGGCATCGCATGCCACTTTCAAAAGCAAACTTGTGTCATAGTGCACTAACACATCTGTGGATACCATGATCTCTTTTATACGCTTAATAGCATTCAAACAGTCCTGTGTAATTTTCCACGCCATACCTTTCCACAACAACTGATACAACAGATGCAATATACTAGCCAGATTTGGCACAAATCGTGCATAGTAGTTAAGCAGTCCTAATTAGGCTCTCAACTCGGTTACATTGGTAGGCATCGGTGCTTCCAAAATAGCTTGTACTTTGCTTTGGGCTGTGAGTAAATCATACTTATCCATTACATAACCACAATATTCTACTGAACTTTGTCTAAAACTACACTTATTTGATTGTACACGCAGGTTTGCTTCATGCAGTCTCGCAAATACCTTATTCAGTGTATCGACATGTTTTTCATCATTTTCAGCTGTGATTAAAATATAATCAAGAAACACCACAACACCCTCTATGTCAACTACCAACTGTTCCATCAATCGTTAAAGAATACATGGTCCTGATGCTACTCCAAATAGAATTCGACTGCACTGAAACAAGTCTTTGAGCGTACATATTGTAACATATTTCCTTGAGTTCTCCTCTAGGTGGACTTGATGATATGCTTGTCTTAAATAAATGTCACTGAATTTGTCACATTTGCCAATACTGTTCAAAATGTCATCAATTCTTGGTAATGGATAACGATCCACTTCTATGAAAGGGTTAAAAGTGATTTTGTAATCACCACAAATTCTGACAGTTCCATCATTCTTAATGATTGGTACAATGGGTGTTGCCCACTCACTTGAATCCACTGGACTTAATATCACTGCCTTAACTAACCTATCTAATTCCTGCTCCACTTTCTCCTTCAAGGCAAAAGGTTAAGTAATAGGTTTATGATACTGTGGCTTAGCTTCAGGCTTAACATGCAGTTGACGCGGGCGAGGGTTGCAGTTAGGTGTCAAATTCGACCGGATAGCTCCGGTTAAGTACAGTTCAGTCCTCCTGCGTGACAGTGGCATGCGCGGGGCACGTTGCCCAGTAGCACCAGTTCGTTGTTGGAGAACAGGCACTCGGAAATAGACTCTAACTTACAGGACCACGCGACCGACAGCCGTGGCATTACGGTACATACTACCGCTCGTCGTCATAGGTGGTTACACAGGGTAATATTAGGTGCTCCCCACACCTGTAGCACACAAGAAAGCACCAAAAGAAAACACTCTACATAGTAACACTTGGAAAGTGCTGGTTATACGGTACAGTAAGCGGGCCCAGCCCTGACCCCGACCGGTGGGCTAACACTGAACAAAGAAAACACCATGTAAGTGAAATAAAGAAAAGTTATGTAAAACCCCTGGGCGGATGAGTCGCAGGGGGCCGAGGGACATCTCCGGGCCAACGAAGTTAAATTAAATGTTCCAGAAACAAAAATGAAGCTATTAATACACTAAAGATTAGGTAACGAGTCATGAAGGGCCCGGAGTGACACGCGTCGAACCGCCTCGTTCCGCTGCTTAGCACCGACTGGCGACTCCTACCCGTGCTGGTGGCCCTCGTCCAGCCAAGAGCGGAATGCATCCGCCGAAACACAAGAGACACTTAAAAGACAAAGGGGCGAAGACCGAAAATACTTACAAAATTATATCTTGATGAATAAATTCCCAAATTTACTTTGTGGGAAAGTTTCTATGAATATAGCTGGTTTATGATTTCACTATGTTTTCAAATTATGTCACACAAGAGAGAGAATTGGCAATCTGAAAGTAGCTGAAATAATTAATGAGACATACAAAACAGTGCAAAGTTTATTTGATAACTGAATTATATAATAATGGTTGAAAAATAAACGTAAAAGAATTGTCCAGCAAGGTTGGCTGCATGGGCGAATTCAGCTTACCCGCGAGGCGCAGGGGTGTTTCTGCCAATATGTAGGTTAATAACGACAAAGTGTTTATTATGACTTTAAATGAACAAACAAGGTTATCCCTGGCCTTTAAACACTGCTACTTGTTGGTGGCGTAACCCGGATTGACATAGCTAGCATGGGGGTGCTAAAATGGCAGATGTTCACTAAAAGCCAAATTACTTGGATTTACATCAACGGGGCACTTTCGTACCAATAAATGGTAGTTCTTATGGACTGGTACACACACTGCTTGCACTCGACATCGCGGGGGTGGCGTCTAGACGCCACTATCTCTTGTGTGCACATGGTCGGGCGCTTTCCATTATGCGGGGTCGGTTGGCCACCTTAGCCTGTGGTGCGCACGACAGGCTAAGTGGGTAGAGGATCGCGGAGCATCCCGCATCACAGTGATGCTGTACCTTTATTGTATGTCCATAAAGTTGCCTCAAGCACAACCGGATAACTCTCTTGTAATTGTTTAGCTAGCCCACAATCATCAATTTCAACACTACAAACAGGCAAACTTATTTGGAATCCCAATTTCCTAAGCCAATCCCGTCCCAACAATGTGGTCACACTCCCTTCTCTACTACATACAACTGCAATTGCAACTCCCTTTGTTTTGTTTTAACACACACATTTAACACATTTGGGTTTAATTATTCCCTCTTGCAGGGGCGTCATTTGTGGCTACAAGGGGGGGGGGGGGCATTTGCACCCCCCCTGGATTTAGAATTTTATGTGTATAAATGTATTTTTTGTATTTTTAAATGTAAATAATGCTAACTTAATGACATAAAACTGAAGTTTTATGATTAAAGTATCTAATTTATAGCTTAATTAATAAAAAAGATGCAACAAGGTCACTGTCGTCAGAAAACTAAATCTTGCCCCCCCCCCCTCCTAGAAAAACCTGAAATGACACCCTTGCCCTCTTGATATGTAGTGACGTGGGCAGGGGTGGAGGTTATGAGTTAGATTCCGCCAGATAGCACCAGCAAAGTAATGCCCGGTAGCGCCAGCCCGTTGTGACAGAACGGGCACTCAGAATGAGAGATAGACTCTATTTCACAGGGTCATGCAGCCAGGTGGCCGTGGCGTAGAAATAACACTCCCTGCTCGTCGTCGTGAATACTTACGCAGGAGAACCTTTTGGCGTTCCCCACGCCCGTAGCACAGACAAAGCACCAATAGACACACCCTATGCAACACACTGGGTAGTGCGGGTTGAAGTGTCCTGAAGGCCGTGAAGTGGCAAGCCAATTAAATACGTACCTCAATTATATCTGTATTTATTGTTAAGCATCATACTCTGTACAAACTCCAAACACGGTGATGCGCTAAGAGGATCCGGTCCTATGCCCGACCGGTGGGCTACACTGCAGTTAAAAACACCACATGGGTGACAAATTATTTACTTAAGGCCTCTGGGCGGTTGAGTTACAGGGGTTGAGGGGCACCTCCGGGCCAATAAAAAGAGAATTTATGGTTCTGCAATTGAAAATTTAAACTATTGATACGCTATGAATGATGCAAAGTTTTGTAGGGCCTGGAGTGACTCGCGCGTCTGTCCGCCTCGATACGCTGCTTAACACCAACTGACGATTCCTTCCCGCGCCGGCGACCTCGTCCGGCCAAGTGCAGGAAACATCTGCCGAAACACAAAATACACATACAAACATAAGGGCAAAGGCCCCAAAACACTAGAAAATTATGAACTTGCTAAATAGCATCCCAAATTTGATTTGTGGGAGAGTTTATATGATTTTCATTAATTTAAGAATTGATTAAAATTTAAATTAGGTGGCACAAAACAAAACTAGCAATGTTAAAATATTTATAGTATTAATTAGACACATAAAATACTACTGATTTCTATTACCATTAAATAAAGGAAAAGGCACTTGAAAATTTAACACGAAAGACTTGGGCTGCAAAGTTGGCTGCATGGGAGAGTCCAACTTGCCTACGAGGTTCAGAGGTGTTCCTACCGTTGTTTGAGGATAAGTATGAAAAAGTATTACTTGGGAATTGTTCAGACACAATAAGGTTACCCTTGGCCACGAAACACTTCTACCTACTGGTGGTGTGACCCACATTGACAGAATTAGCACGGGAGTGCTAGAAACGACACATGTTGACAAAAGGTAGATTTACTGTGGTTTCCGTCAATGGGGCACCTTGCTACCAATAAATGGTACCGTAGTTCTGTTAATGTGGCGCACACACTGTCTACACTCGACATCACGGGGGCGGCATCTAGGCGTCGATGCCTCTTGCGCACACGTGGTCGGGAGTGTTCCCATATGCGCTGACGGTACTGCCGCTGTCATTCCAAAATCGTGGTGTGGTGCGCACGACGGGCTGTACTGGAAGAGAAGCGCGAGCGTCGCGCATCAGTAGTAAACACCAATGATATGCTCTGGAGTAGAACTACTTGAAAAACCTGCATATAAAGGTTATAAGGAATAGCTGATTTGGCGGAGCCTATATCGATTTCCATCTCCACAACACACCTTCTACCAACAATGTACAGGTATACTTGTGTGAAAGTTTCCCACTGTTTTCATTTATCTGAAATACTTAGAAACCTACATTGCTAGTACCCATATCGGCATCATCGCTAGCCTTATTACTAACAAGATACTGCACACCAGTACTTTTACAAACTGCCTGTAAATGACCACGTTTGTTACGACGACGACATGCAAAATTGCGATATCTACACTCTGACCTGACATGATTTCCTTTTACGCAGCAAAAACACACCACCACTTGGGCCCTTGTTCCTGACTAGGTTTTGCCAAGGTACAGTGTTTTCCAACGTAATGGATGTTAGACTCCTGCAAACGATGTGTCCCCAAAGATGGCAACAACCCCTCCACTGTGGTGGATGAATTTTGTACGAACACTGAAGATTCCAACAAAGCACACTCGATGCTTGTAGCCAATTTCAATGCATGCCCGTACGTTAGAATTTCTCCTACGAGTAGTTTTGACGAATGCGATCGGAACTAACACCGATTAGTAATTTATCCCACAATCTCTCCAGCAAGGTGTCACCAACATCACAATGTACACTGAACCCCTTTAAAACACTCTTAAACTGTAAAATGGATTCGTTAGGTTGCTGCATCTGCTTATCAAAATTGAGCCACTTGGCAATGTAATTCGGTTCTGGTTTCATGTGATTACGAACCATAGTTATAGCCTCATTGTATGTAATTTATGCTCGTTTCTTGGGAACACACAAATTTCTAAGTAGGCTGTACGTCTCTGTGCCGATCGATGTCAATAAGGTGCACAATTTCTTTTCTTCAGGAAGTGAATTGCCTAAAAAAATCAATTCGAACCTCTCTACATACGAATCCCATGCTTCTCGGTCGTTACTAAACTCTTCTATCTTGCCCCATACTGGACCATGCTGTTTCGTGTCCACAGCTCTCACTTGCACTACATTCATACCACTATATTACCAAATTATCCTCGTCGTCACTGGAATGTATTTAGGTGGACAGATGGCTAAATAACAACACGATTTCTGGGCTACAATGCTGCCTTTTACTCGGGTCCATACTGTCACATGGCACACACGCACTTCCGGCCATAGACATGGTGAGCGAGAGATTTTGATCAGCACTTAACATCGAGGTCTGCTGGTGAGGGGTGATATAATATGAGTATGGAGCAGCACTGGAATGAATAGGCTGGAGAAACGGGAGAACCCCGAGAAAACCCGCCAGCCAGCGGCATCGTCCAGCACGAATCCCACATGCGAAAATCCGGGGACCGACCCCGCCGGGAATCGAACCCAGATTGCCTTGATGGAAGCCGAGAGGTCAACCTCTCGGCCACGGGGCCTCCATATACATGGTGTCATGGTACATGTATAACACATACTACCAACACTTACATCACACAGACAACACAATCGATACATCACACACAAAACCTATGTGTGCTCTAGGGCGCACCTCATCCCTCCTACCCTCACATCAACTCACGTCACAATGAAAGAGATAAATTATTTATTATTTTATTTTTCTGATACAACTTGGATATATGTCCTATTTATTGTACTGTGTTGTTTTACCATTAGATGTTATTTCCTCTATGGCTTGTTTGCTCTATGGCCCATTTTCTCTGTGATTGTGACCACGGCGATACAGGAATAGGTCTGGATCAAGGGGTACAAGACCAATGCTTATAGCCTATCTCTATGTGTTACCAAATTGAACGGGCCATATTGCAACCCGTAACATGTGGTGCCGTATACCAACATTTTTTGTTGAAATAAAAATATTTACCCACACCCCAGCTAAAGTACACAATTTCCTATCTTCAGCTGCAATATGTCAGCGTTTAATTTGGTCATGTAACAAAAGAGCAGCATAACAGTCTAGTTATTTTATAACATCTTTGGTCTGGACACTAGGGGTAAAAACTTGACCCTTGTATGACTGATTGGTGCCACTGGCACTCTTGTGTTGTTTTGACATTGTGCAAATGGATCTACAAGGAGCAAGCTCATGTCGGAGCTGCTAGAAGCACTGCTAGTACGACGCTGTTTTGCATTGTTGCTGTTTTGCATTGTTGCTGTTTTGCATTGTTAAAAACACTTCATTGTTAGTGGTTCTTTCAGTCATAAAGGGGTCAACTCAATAGCATTGGTGGATAGGCCAGTGTCTAGACCACGGTCGTAGAATTACAGGTCTGAACACTAGCCTATCTAATAATACTATTGAGATGACCTCGGTATGACTGAAAGCACCACTAGCGATGAAGTGTTGTTTTAACATTGCAATATAAGGTCGTACTAGCAAAGCTCCTAGCTAGCAGTTCCGACACGTGTTTGCTCCTTGTAGATCCATTTACACAATGTTAAAACAACTCCAGAGTGCCAGTGGCGCCAGTCAGTCGTAACGGGGTGAATTTTCAACTCAAGTGTCCAGACCTGTTCCTCTATGGCCGTGGTCTAGACCACTGTCTTAGAATAACAGGTCTGGACACTAGCCTATCTACCAATGCTATTGAGTTGACCCCTTTATGACTGAAAGCGCTACTAGTAATGAAGTGTTGTTTTAACATTGCAATATAGCATCTTACCAGCAGTTCTCCTAGCAGCTCTGACACGAGCTTGCTCCTTGCGGACTCATTTACGCAATCGATACCCTCATGTGAAAACCTCGTTACTCCAAGATCTATTTTTTAACAGGAGAGGGAGTCTTTTGCTGGTTACAATACAACAATAAAGCCTCGTGAGCTTTAATTTTTGCTTTAATATTTTAAAAAAACATATCTGGAGATACATGTGAAAACCTCGTATCTCCAAAATTAGTTTTTTTTTACAGGATAGAGAGTTTTTCGCTTGTTACAATCCAACAATGGATTTGCGAGAGTTCGGATTTTTGCTTTTAAAATTTTGAAAAACATAACTGGAGTTGCGTGATTTTCGCAGTTGATAAGGAATTTTTTTCGGGGTAGAATGTAAAAATAAACCGAAAATCTAAAAAAAATAGAGTTACGAGGTTTTCTCATGAGGGTATCGCAATGTTAAAACAACACCAGAATGCCAGTGGCGCCAATCAGTCATAAGAGTGTCAATTTTCAAACCAAGTGTCCAGACCTGTTCCTCTATGGCCGTAGTGCAGACCTGTAATTCTAAGAGTGTGGTCGTGACTGTGTACCCAATTGGTGTGAGTTGTAGTACATCCGGGGCACTTTGTTTGTATGATCTCTACAATCCTTCTTTTTCATGCTTATTATTTACACTATATACAATCAGTTTAACAATTTTCCAATACTGACTAACCATAGTTCAATACATAGATCTTGAGTTAATACATAAAGGTCACATATAATATCACTTAAAAGAAATCAGTTTTACAAAAACCGACAGCCATATTACAATTAGGCCTAGTGAACAGAAAACATAACAGATTAGAGGTATTATGGCAATGTAAGTATATATCACTTAGTTGGTATGTCAGTAAACAATACAAGAAACAAACATAACTGTGTTTGGTACATGTAGGATAAATACACTAAGGAAAGCAAAGTCATAAATACATCAAATAAATGCAATATGCATTACTCATGTATTTAAATACTCTTCAATTGAATATAAGTATATAGCAAAAGAAATCCCTTCATCTTTTTTTTTTTTTTTTTTTTTTTAATTTATTGCTGTTAGATTTATAAAGTGGTTTAATATTATTAGGAAGTTTATTAAACATTCTAATTCATGGGAAATGTCCTCCTTTCTGAAATAGTTTCAGCCTATTGGATGGATAATGTATGTCATTAATATTTCTGGTAATATAAGCATGTATATCTATATTGCGATTTAAAGGAACTGGGGTTTCAACAACAAAATTAATTGATAATATATGTACTGCGAAGGAAATATGAGAATATTTAAGTTTCTTAAATAATGGTCTACACATATTGATCTTCCCCCCCCCCCCCAATTATTTTTCTAATGTCTCTTTTTTTGAAGTCCAAATATTTGTTTACTTTTGCTGATGATCCCCAGAAAATTATTCCAAACGACATTATGGAATGGAAATAAGCATAACATACCTGTCCTAAGAGCAGCTAACGTTATTAATGGTGTTATGTTTTATAAAGTGAAGCAGGCCGCATTGAGTTTGGGTTCGATATTCTTCACGTGATTATTTCCGCATAAACGACTGTCTAAATGTAAACCCAAAAATTATGTTGTTAATAGTATTATCGCCATACAAAATTTGGATTGAATTATCAGCACAACTTGCAGCTTGAAAGTTAACATAAGTGGTTTTATCAAAGTTTGAAACAAGTTTGTTTACATCGAACCAGTTTATTTTATCTTGAATGTGCGATAACCACTTCACATTTTATCTGTGAAGTCTTGCTGAGCTAACTACAAAATAAGACAAATCTTCCACTAAAAGACTACTAGTACTGATCAGATCTACCCAGTAGCTGGATGTTTAACAGTTTTTTTTCCCGATATGCGTCAGGCAACAGTGTGCGCAGCTGCTCGCGTGGATCTTCTCTTGTTGTGTCTGGGTTGTGTTCTAAGTCCAGCAATAGGACGTTTGGCATCCCGATGGGTGGAACTTGGGTTGCTGGTGCTCCTGCTGCCATTTCTACACCCTCCATTTCTGTGTACCTTGCGCATGCATCTAGCACCCGTGCGAATGACAGCTACCTCCTAACTTGGTACCTATGCTGTGTGGCCCACTCCACTTAGCCACTAGGCCAGCACAAAAGTTTTTGTTTGTAGCAGATTGTGGATGCTCCTTGATGTATACCTCGTCCCCTCAGGTCGCAGATTCCGTCTGTTGACGGGTCGTGGTTGGTGTCAATTTAGCGATGTAACGATTTCGGTTCTCGCGGACCCTGGTCGCATGTCCTGTTGGGCCTGTTTTTGGTCAACAGTGGGCTCTGGTTCGAACCTCGGACAACGACGTACTCCTGGTCGAGCAAATTCCGTCACATGTATTATTTCCGCAGAGGACTTGCCCGTTGCTTCGTTTGTTCGGGAAGGCAAAACAAGGCGGTTGGAATGTGTTGTGACTATAGCATCATCTGCAGTTGCACCTTCAGTTCCTAGTTTCTCCGTTCTGTGGGGTTGTCCCTCGGGTGGTGGAAGGCCGTGGAGTGCATCTTCAGAGTTCATTCTCTGTGCCGGAAGAAAGTAGTTACAGATAGCCAACAGGTGACATGCCACAGTTTCACGATTATTGTCGCTGGCCTCCTTTCAAGAATGCAGTAGAGTGGAGTGCCCTGTGCAAATATACTTTTGTGTGAAATTGTGTCATTTAATATAATGCAAAGATACAAAGAGACGGTTTCGTTTTTAAAATAGACAAGGAATCTAATTTCTGGCTTTTACATTATTTCCACTGTGACCTTGAAAGTCTTGTAAAACTAAATACCGATGGGAAAATGAAACGTAGCTGATTGCGGGACCGGAAAACGAACTTATAACGTGAACATAAATATTGGAGCCATTACTCAGGCCATCGTCCCCACATTTCAACAGAAGCATATTTTATACTTTTAGTTTTTATACATTGTCAGAGCTGTATCTTCAGCCAGGAATAGCCTAATCATTTAGGCCCTACTCACTATAGGTCTATTTTTTAATCCTAATTAAAATTAAGTTATCAGTATATCAAGAATAGTTTCTAACTAAAACATATAATAAGTTAGTTAATGAGAGTTTAACAATTGTCACTAAGATTCATGTAGCTGCTGTTTTAGGTACCCTACATTATGTCGAAATTGGGACAACAATGCAGTTTTGTTGTAGGTGGAATATTCCTACAACAGTATGTTCTGTAGAAGAACGAAAAAGCTTTGCACCTTGTACATAATTGTTAGTTCTTCAGAACATATTGTTGCGGGAACAGTCCGGGTAGTACTGCCAGCCACGCTTGTTTGCTGTTCCTATATTAGCAGAAATTTAAGGTAGTACCTGCAACAGTACTTTCATTTCAGAGGAAGCGATATCAATCACTCATTGCCTGTTTGCATCCTTTTGTCTGATTTTATGCTACTAGATGAATAAGTTTAAATAAACCGTACTGAGTTTATAAGTATAACATTGTCAGTTTATAGTTTGTATGGTTGCTTTTAAACACACACAGCATATTTTAAGAAATGCGTCGTTGTAAGGTATCAAAATCGGTAATAGGCCCTATACATTAACATCTGAGACATAAAGTTAAAACAAAATGTAAAACATATATTTTAAGAACTTAGGTTTTTGTGTTTCTTAGACTGCTTTGGGTACAAGATTTTGAATAAAATTTATAAATATACTTACATATTTTGGAAAATTACTGTCCCCTAACCCATATTCATTTAATAATCTATTAAGGCAGATATTACTTTTTTTCTTGCATGTGTGCGAAAATTCGAAAAAAAAAAAAAAATTAAAGGGAATAAATATAGTTACAAATAAGTACATCGCATATAGAATTTTTTAAGTACGTAATTGATATTTCAGGTGACAGAACTAACATACTGTTATGTATTCCCTACACATTTATTTTCTGTGTTTATGGATTAGAACAAGCTACTTTGTTATTTATTAAATTTGGGGAAATGTGGAATCATGTTATTTGTAAAGTTGTATTTTGATCTTATAAAAATTTATCAGTTATTTCATTTTAAATAAACTATAGAACAAAAAGTGTATCCCGGAATGCATCTACACAGTCTACATTATATACTCATTTTTAATTTCATATAAAACAACAATGTATAAAAAATATGTCCGTCGAGTGCCCGCTATAAGGATTGTTGAGATCGTTGGTTCTGTTGAGTTATGGAAGTTCAGTTATGGAAGTAAATTGCAGAATGGGTTAACGACCACTTGTCATTTTTACGCGATTCGACAACGTTATAAACGCCTGGTAGTGTGCTTCCCGCGCGAGTGACTTGTTTTCCTACCTGAAAACCTGCGCAGCTGTTGGTCCCTCGCACCCCATGCTGAGACACTTCACGTGCTGGGAGTCGCTAGCTACCTCCTCACACATCATGTTTTCCTGGTACATGGTTTCACGCACGACACTCTTTCAGGAGGTACAGAAGAAATATGTAGGAATTGTAGGGTAGGACCACTAAAAAAATGTGGAGGCAGTGACATTCACTGTCATGTGCAAGGGCACTACAAATTATGAGGTACTAAATAGCATACCTAAAACATCATATTAACCTTTAGTAGCTCACATTTTAAAAATTATGCCCGTCTAAGCTAACAAATCCACAGAAACGAATCCCCTACAATGAACAAGATACATTACGAAAAATTTTGCTAGCCCTAATGTTCGTCAGCTGCGAAGTTGTTTAGGCCTACCTAACTGAATTGCCTCTGACTAATGTAGCCTATTGTGAAACTACATTAGTTTGAACATTCCTACAAAAATTTACGAAGACAACTTTAATATATGCGTAATTTAAGATTTTGTCATCCCCTTAAATGCTGATATTCGAAAAATACAAAAATTTGCTCATTTGCATTTTTGTGTGTGTCCTATTAAAGTAAATATCACGATGATAGGCCGTCGGGTTCGAGCTCTTTCGACGTTTCTTCGGAAATACATTTCACCCCTTTTCACCTCCTTAGAGGTCGAATTTCGAAAAATCCCTTCTTAGTGCTCGCCTACGACCTGACAGGAAACTCACGATTTTAAGTTCAGTGGTTTGGACTGCAGTTTGATATGTCAGTCAGTGTTCTCTTTTATATAGAGAGATATATAAGCAGAAATGTACTGTGCTGTTCAGTATAAATGAGCGCACTCGCGGAGACCGAAATATTTCTAAGTCCTGTTCGGATATGTTCGGCGTGTTGTGCAACTGGACTAAAGCCCCGTTCACAATCGACATGGCGCAAGTAAAAAGCATACCATAATAAAGTGAACATCTGTGATACGAATGGTGGCGTTTACAATGATACTTGGCATGACTTACATGGCGTAACTGGCTTGACATGGCGTTAAAGATGGTCATCTCTGAGTTTTCTACGCCAAGTTTTTCATGCCGGCCAGTAAGAATGTGAAACGTCACAAGAGCATAACAAATTAGTTCATTTCTTGTTGATTATTTTCTGATTGGTCAAGAAACAAAACATTTACTGGTGATTGTGTACGGACAATTTCGCATGAAATGCTGTGTAAATTATGTTATTTATTTCATGCCGATTGTGAACGGGCCTTAAGTCGCAGGGGCCAAGCACATGTGTGAAGTGTGCAGCTCGCGAAATAAAACGCCTTGGAGAAAAAAGCACACAACTCACGGAGTTGAAAAATTTGGCGTGCAGTGATTTTGTTGCATTTATTTAACAGTATTTTCATAACTGTAGACAATTTGTTGAACGCAATAAAGGAGTATATATACAGGACAGTGTATTATAACACGCTAGTCATTGAACTAGCGAAACGTTCCTTTCTCTCTCTAAAGCTAATTTGTATGTTGAAAGTTAAAGAACAGTGTAACTGAAACGGAATGTGAGTTGTTCCGGGGTCCTGAGCACGCCTCGAAACGTGTCGAAAGGTAAAAACAAATGTGGCATACCACTTGAAATTTTAAAATTTTTAACATAAATATATATTATCAACCATTATATTATACATTTATCTTCTACAAACTTGAATTTTTGTATTAAAAGTTTACGATTATGCATTAAGATTGAAAATTGCTATGTTTGTCCTCTAAGGACAACCTAAAAAAATAGAGTCCTGGCTAGGCCATTGTCGAAAGAATATTTGCTACCTCCGTATCAGCACATTTCCCATCAGAAATGTGACTCAGTTACAGAATTATGAAATCAGAAAAACTAAAATATATTTGTGAAGTATATATCTAGCGTCTTAGTTAGTCCCGTAAATGCTGGATTGTTAAAACTGTTAAATATTACAGACATATAGCGTGACACTGTTTCATTAGATGTCATTAATATTTTAATGTATAGTATCCGATTAAAAGAACCCTTCAGTGACTTTACGTCGTGTACTAAAATTTTTTCTCTGCTTACTTTATTAGAACTAATTACAGGCCTAAAAAGTACGCAACTTCTGGAAACTGAACTTTTCACAGCATAGTTACGAGCTGTAGCGTTATCTAAATGATCTTTAAGAACTACGATTGGGGAGTGACAATTTTGGGTTTTACTATTTCGCTAAGGCATTGTACAAGTTTTCTTTCTTTGTTCTTTGTTCTGTGTTATGATATAATCAGCGGAAGGTAAAAGACATTTTCAGCTTATATTGGCCTCTTATATAAATTCGTAAAAGGTTTACGGTCGGTTTTCGTGAGTATTAGTTTCGATCCGACAAACTATCATTCCAGTGCTGTGGGAGAATCCACATTATGTCGTAAAACTATCGAAAATAATGTAATATCACAGTCTGATGAATATAGACTGTTTTCGCACATGAATCCAATGAACGTCCCTAAAAGCGACGGAGAAGTAGACTGAGGGAATGCCCGCTGAAAATGTTATAGGAAAAAGACGTAAGGACACAGCACAGAATGAGTAGATCGGCGCACTTGATATACCCGCCAGTGTTGTGCTTATCACTCCACTGTACTCACGCCTCGAAAAATACAAGACAGCTGTGATCAGGCAGAGCTTTTAATAGAGAACTGCTAACGATTCCAGACTGACGTTCGTATTTTAAATTATAATTTTAACGGAAACCATCCATTGAAACTTAAATATGTATTACATCAATTGTAATCCCACCTGAAAAAAATACTATTTTGGATACTAACGTCTCGGGTTGGTCTGTATCTTTAGATTAAATATTTTTACGAACAAACTGACATGAATTACATAATAAAATTCCTTATTAATTTCTTAATTGTAAAATTTATATTTCAAGCCAATGTTTAAATTAAGTGTATTCGAAAACGAAATTGAAAATTATGTTTTTCCCAGATTCATTATAACGTTCATAACACTACATAATCGTATTTATTATTCCGTAAGAATAGCAAAACTGATTTGCTTTGTTGAATTTCGTATTTTTGAACACCAACACATCTATACGCTAAAGTGAATTAGTTTTACATGTTTATGCTTCATAATACTGTGATCGTATGTAGTTATTAATTACACAGTGAAACACTTCACTCATATTTTATTGTTAAATTTATATGTCAAGCCGAAGTTTATAATAAGTCTATTCGGAAACAAATATGAAAATAATATTCTTCCCAGCTTCATTATAACTTTCATAACACTACCTGTGACAATGCCAAACCCAGGAAATAATATTATAAGTTCTGATTCCAATCGGGACCGAAAATTCTGTTTAGAAATATTGAATTCAAAGTTTAACACAAAATATAATCAATGTAAAGTAAAAAAAAATAGTATTCCTTTCTAAATGGTGGCCATTTGACAGCAACAGAAACTCTTCTTGATAGTCAGTAATTTACCCTTCACATTTAAATTTACGGTTCAAAAAACAATTCTGCTGGCTGCTGTCTGCTGTATTGACCTACCATCAGATTCCAGATTTGACGTTGAAAAGACCTTGGCAGTATTACAGCTGTCTTTTGGCTGCAGCACATGGCCAAATTGTCAAATGTGACTAGCGTTGTAGTTTCTTAACCTCCGTAGGGATGTTTGCGCGAAACATACCTAAATGTTACTACACAGTTTACCAAGGACTGTGATTTGAACTACATATTAACACTTAAACCGGTGTAAAAAAATTATAATTTAAACATCAACATCCTACGGTGTAAAATGTTATGGCATAAAATACTCTCTTAACAATTAATAAATTTGGCTGTAGTAAAATATTTTTGTAACAAATGAAGACTGACTATAGTTGCAAACAAGCCCGTCAATTACATAAAACTTTGTTTTGCGTCTTATTACCCAATAATATTTATTGCGCCTCGTAAAAAAATCAAACATTGCAATAAAAATCTTAATTATAGTCGTAGATACTTTATGTTGGACGTCGTACTAATTAGCGTCACTATGCATGTTATGTAGAGATAGGTGATTTAATACTAACATTGTAATTAATAAATGATTTTGTTGATAGTTTAGCGTACTTCTAGTTGTACAAGGAGGCCGTGACATAACTGATGTATTGACAATCACTTCGAGTCTTGCTGGTATATTTGCGTACCATACCGCCTTCTCGACCAGTATATTTAATAAAAAGGAACTGGATAATTTGCTGTGTTTAAAACAATGGCTAGTAAATTAGTAGTAATAGAATCATTTTTAGCAGTGAGTTGATAAAGTAATTGTATAATTGCTGGGACTAAATATTGTGGTTGTCCATTAGTTAGAGATACCGCCAAACATACGAGAAGGTTTCATGATAATTCGTAAAAAAAACTTAGGGGAATGCTTATAGGTATATTCCCCCTAAATTACAGGACGAGTACTAGAGATTTTAACATATTTAGGAGGTAGAGTCATGACGTCGTCGAAATATGGTTGAAAGTTATTGCAGAAAAAGCAGTAATTTGATAGTTTTGCAGGCACGTGAAATTATTTAGAGAGAATTATTTTTCGCGTGAAGTATTATTTCAAATAATAATTTTATTACTATTCATAAAAAGTGTTTAAGGCTGTGTTAAGATAGAATTCTTACGATGTCTTCCATGACAACTGACACAGATATCTTAAGAGTCAGCACCCGAGCAGAAGTGTGTGATGCGACCATTAGTTTCTTTTAAATGTTATGTTGTGCAAAACGCGTTAACAATGAGACTTTTATATAAGTATGTGCTTTGACTTAGTATTAATACATTTGCATAGAAGACTATTCACAGTATAGTAAGCGCTTAGGGAGCCATAGAGATGTTCTAGGTTACTGTACTCGCTTTTTTCGTTATGTGACTCAGTCGTTCTATTAAATCTGCACATTCGAAACTTCCAACCAAACGAACTATCAAGTCTTTTGGTCGTTCTCAGCGAATTTCCGACGTTTAAACAAGGATAGATTCGGTTGAGGCTATTTGAACCCAGAAGCCCGTTTTACCGCTTGCTAGCGCGCTGTTGCCACATCAAATTAGGCCTCCTGAGTCCCTACTCATTTAACATTCACGGCGTCAATCACGAAATGAAGAACAGGTATTTCAGATGACGTACCCATATAAAACATGTTTGTTAGTAAAATATTTAAATATATAACAATTTTAAGACATAATGAATCTATTGTGTGATAACATTGAACGTAACATACAAACTTATTATTTTTTATATTGAAAACCCATAACGATTTTATTAATTCTCCTTTAACGAAGCTCTTAATTTATAAACTTTGCTCTACCTCTTTTCTGGCCTAGTAAATCTCGTAACTTGCTTAAAATATCATGATTTTTTTTCTGAACCAGCTGTCGACAACTTCAGATAACACAAACTATCCAGTGATTTAAACGAATACGATGCATATAAAATTCAGTTGTTAAATAAGTTTGTGTATGTCTTAATTTTTGATGCCGCGTGGTAAAACTGGCAGAATTCGAGAGATATAAGTGAACGAGCGAATTATAAAATTCTCTCGTTCACGAATCTGGTATTCTGGGCTGTTTGAGCGGGAAGTTATTACAACTACTCGTATGACCAAAAACATTTTCTGGGACCAAAGTGCTTGTAACGAGAATTCCGAACAGATTCACTAGAACTATCGAACAAACAAGGAGCTATATACGCTCCTTATACACCACTTACCGCGTCGCCATCTTGAGTAGTACTGCTTCTCAGTAGCAGAGGGGCAGGAGGAACTCCTTCCGGCGGAAGGATACAGACGCACAATATAGTTCCACCA
Source organism: Medauroidea extradentata (assembly GCA_003012365.1). NCBI lineage: Eukaryota > Metazoa > Arthropoda > Insecta > Phasmatodea > Phasmatidae > Medauroidea > Medauroidea extradentata. Next base: position 47 of record PNEQ01024349.1, on the reverse strand, counting down.
TGCTTGGTTACTATGAGTAAGGTTACCAAACATACCGCCCACCGAGA
>PNEQ01024348.1:5259-26115 GCA_003012365.1 Medauroidea extradentata | reverse complement strand
AAAAAAAAAAAAAAAAAAAAAAAAAAAAAAAAAAAAAAAAAAAAAAAAAAAAAAAAAAAACGTAAAATAAACCACGTTGCCACGTGGAGATACAAATCCTTCGAATTGTTGCCCAGTGCGATTTTCTTCTAAGAACATTGTTTGATATTTAAAAAATAAGCTGTACATAAGCTAATTAGACAGTCTATTATCATAAGATATTCGCTTCTGTAACGAAGTTAAATGCACACTCATTATCTTAAAAACATATGTACCCCGAAAGCGACAACTTAACTCATACAATGTAGTGGAAGACTATGACAATATCACGAAAATTTCACTATATAGACAAAGTTTCAAGACACGGTAGGCCTATAGCAACATCCTACGAGGGCCGTGGCGGTCGAGTGGACAGACCAATAGGCTCCCACCAACCAAAGCGAACCGGGTTCGAACACCTGCGGGGTCGTTCCCCACATTTTCGCATGTGGGAATCATGCCGAACTATCCTGTTGATCGACGGGAGTCTCTTCACAACGCTTTTCCAATAAGACGATATAATTGTTATTTCTACCCTTAGCATAGTGGATTGAATAGATCCGGCATAGGGTCATGTTTTCCCATATGCCACAGAATTGTTAAAACTACCATCCCAATATTCTTCGTATTTATGGTTCGCAATAAGACACGTATTCACAGCTTAATAGGCTAGAGACCACTGATTTGTGCGAAAATATTTTTGCCTTTGTTTCAACGCTTTGTGTTCACACCTGCAACTCTGCTTCGTAGTTATTTGCAGTGTGTCTTCTTGTGGTGTCACTTCTTTTGATGTGCCAATCAGAACAAGGTTAGTGAGACACCACACGTCGGTGATTAGCAGGTAAAAACCCCAATACGCGGAGAGTAGAAAACATCCAATCAATGACCGCACGAAGCAGAGTTGTAGGTGCGTACATTAGTCATTGAAGCGCAAAAATATTTTCAAGGAAATCAGGTGTCCCTATAGCAGTCCTCTTACACCCTTGGTGCGAGTGAGAAGACATTATACTACTAGAAAGTCGACCGTAGGAGATTCGCGTGTTTGGAAGAAGGACTATACAGCGGGACGATATAAGGCTCCAAGTAGGACTACAGCTCCTAAACTGAGATCGTTCTGCGAGTCATTTGAACTATATACAGGCCAGCGGGCTGGTGGGTGGCTAATGTAGACGTCGACGTCATGTAGGCTACCATCTGAGATTTGCAGGATAAATATTTGAATAAGTAATGAAAAATCTTTGATGAACTGCCACCTTAAGAGGGATGGTGCAGTGCCATTTAGAATTAACGGTACTTCTCCCAATACAAGCATTCCTGAAAGCACATGGTTTCAACGTTTTAACATGTCATGTTCTTAATGTAAGTCTACTAAACCTTTTTACATTGTTACATAATATTACTTCCATATTGACATTTGTTGGTAGATAAGAAACGTTGTTTTTTTTTTCTTCCAATAAATGCTACGACACATACATAATAGTAACTTATTTTCTGACAACGTAAAGACGTGTTGTTGATGAACATTTTGAGCATGCAAATTCAAGAATTTGTTTTGGCTCTCAGGAATGCTTGTAGCGGGGAAAATGCTGTAAATAAAGATGGCCGTTCACCATCCCCTGTTTACGAACATTCAGAATCACCTGGATATACCACTTTGTGATCAGTGTCCCTTTGATTACTGTCAAGAAAGACCTAGAATCATAGAAGATTGTTCAAAAACGAAGCTCGGGTTTGTTCTATGCTCAGTTCACAAGTACGATTTTCTCTTCAACGATAACAAACCTGATTTCTCCTCAAAATGACGAATTATATCTTTTCTGGTGACGGTTTTGGATGATTCGTTACGAGTGCGACAGTTATGGGGAAATGCCAATTGAACATATTCAGTTATTTGTTCGTAATTCGAAACAAAATTTCCGTAAATAGAAAGGTTAAAGGTGTGACATATGAATAGGAGAATGAGTATATGTAATTATAAATCAACTTAAGAGTACATGGTATAAAAAATATTTTTTCTTATTTCCTCACAAAATAAGTATGACAAGTTTAAAGCAACGTGGCACTGGTGATGCATGTTGGCGAGTATTAGTAGCCATACTCGACGAAGTGTGCCAACATTGACTGGTAGCAGGCGTTGTAGTCACAGCCGGGCTCCAAGTGCCGCCAGTCTGTACGGTTATCCACGAACACGTCTTCCTTGTTGGGTCCTCCTACCAATGCTCCGTACAGCACGTGATAGTTAGGTTGGCTGCCGTGATACGTGCTCCAGTTACACGCAGCTGGCTTGTCAGGGCACGACCTGCAACGGACAATTACAAAACTGAAGCATTCGCGGTTTAATCATTCAACAGCAAACTTCACTTTCATGAAATAAAAAATTGACAATGGAAAAACCGTTAAAATTTCTTGCGTGTAGACAGTTCAAAGACGTAATAACTTAAAGAGGGCGATAACGGGCATTATTTCGAGCTGTCCTGGAAGGCAATGCGAAAGAAAATAAAGGTACAAAAGTCAATGCATTATAACGAGATTTCTGCATTCCATTAAGAAAAGATAAAATTAAGTCGTCTTCAGTTTTTTTTCCCTCAGCTCCTACGTGATTCAGTGAACAGCTAACCGGGATCTCTACATGGCTCAAAGAAATTCTACGTCCTTAGTTGAATTTTGTATGTATAGTTATCTGTAATTTAAGCGAAAGTGCACACTGCCATTGCTAAAAACTCCGCCTGACAAAAATAAGAAAGAGAAAAAGTAATCGTCAGTCGCAACATCGATGCACGTATACAGTATAGATATCAAAAGAAATGCCAAGTTCAAGGAGCAGAAGAGATGACTAGCAATTCAAGCACGATAACTAGTTTCGTAAAAAAAAGTGAAAAGGAAAAATAATCGAAACTCGCTGGAAATCGCTGCAAGCGAAAGTAGAAAGCCTCTTTATGGCAAGTTGACTACGAGAACGCCAAATAAACGCCCACACTTAGAGGTGATGAGGCCAATTGTGAGCATGGAACAGTTAGTCCAACTGTCCTCGCTTTCCCACGCGTTGATCACCCTAATTGTATGCCGATCACGCAAAATTCAAAAACCTGTGCCACTAATGACAAGAGAATTGTAGGCAACACATCTGCATTTTATATTTGCTCAATTCTGTCTATGAAAAACTTGCAGAAATCTATACAAATATATTTTTTACGACCTGGAAATACAATGTATTAATATGATACGCGTACTTAGTGGCGAAGCGTGGTAGCGTTTCAAGGGAAGCTGTCTAAGATCAGACTGTATACAGAGTGTCCCATAAGTCTGGTCTCATATGTAAAGTTGAAATAGGTGAATGTATTGAAATATTGTTGTGGATAACAACATTACTGCTGCATGCCGCAACGCATTACATCACTAGTAAACCATTCCATATTTCACCAATTTCTATTTACCTTATTAGACTAGACTTATGGAACATCGTATATGTGCACACACACGAAATGCAGATCGATAATCAGCAGCCTATACTGACTTCAAACGGACTTTATTTATTCACGTAACAATATGGCGAAATGCTATAAGCTGTTTCTGCAGGTGTATTGAGAAATGAGGTTATGGTTGGACCACCCACAGCCACGTTATACAAGTTGATTGGTAACAAACACAACTTGTTTTCCGTATAAAAAAGGCGGACGGTTTCCTCCCCCTTACGTCTCAAAATATCACACTTCACACCCTAAAATATACGCCATTCTTCATCTTTGTGTTTCTCTAACATCTGGTAAAAATAAGTTTATGTACACTAGTTAGTTTCCGAGAAAACAGAATAGAACAAATGCGAATTCTTTTTTGAGGATTTCCTATTAACTGTAGAATTTCTCGAGATTATGCTTTAGATCTGCATAGAAATAATGTAATTTTTGGAAACAAACAATTAGACACGCCCCACTCACGCTGCTCTGTGGTGAGCGTGTGTAGGAGGGTCTTTTCCAAAACCAACGACGAAGCTTCTTCCCGTGTCTCCCAGAGCGTAGTCCATCTGCTTCTTCGCTTCGGCTCTGTATTTCTGCGTGTTTATTCCCAGGTCCCCCGCCTGAAACATTAAGCCCTTTATGGATAGCATGCTATTTTGAGAACTGCTACTTGAGATATCAGGATAAGTTCATGTAATAAGTACTGGAAGCTTTTTAGAAAGCAGGAACTTGTTAGTTAAATCAATTATTCAACATTTCTGTATTTCTGAACTGCATGTATGCAGTCAGTTGAAAGTATTAGTTTCCAATTTCTTTCGCTAACATTTTTTACTAGTGTGGGAATTGTATATATTATGTTTCTTTCTTATTAACACGTCATTATACTTTTGAAGATATTTAGTATTTTAGTTTTTTAAAATACATTTTTAATAAATAAATAATTTTTCACGCAGGAATACTGATGATACTAGACCAGTTATTTACCTTATGTTAGAATTATTTATACATTAGATTTGAGTGCTGTGTAAATATTCAAAAGAAACTCAGTGCAAAATTTTGTGCGAAGAAAAAGTTTTATATCTTGACTAAATATTATAACGTTGGCTAGTTTAAAAAATTGTATGTGCCACCCGTTGTAACACTGGGAAAGTAATACGCGTCTATGTGTCGTTTTGAATTTGTTACGCAATACACAACAATGACCGATCTTTATACGTCACAAATACGTATGATTTTTTTAAGAAAAATTTTATATAATTTTTATTTTAACCAAATTCCAAAGCAGGAAAACTTTAAACCTACCGCTAGGATAAAACCGAACATAAAAATTACAGGCGTGTGTGTGTGTGTGTGTACACACACATAAAGGACATTAATAGAACAAGTGTAGTTTATATAAATTTTAGTTCCAAGAAAAAAACATTTGAATGTAATACTAAAATTACCAAACTAATTAGTAGTAGCCATATTTTCCATAAGCTCTGCACTCTCACTACACAATCTTGAAAGATTTTTAGTAAGAATTATAGGTATGCGGCTTAATATATTAAGGATATTTACAACTTTGAAAGCAAAAATAAAACGTGACCGGAAAATAAAGCGGCAGTTAATCTACGTGTGCAATGTTTTCACACTTAACAACATGCTAACTTGGTTTGCAAATGTTTCAAAGTCGAGACTCACCCTCAGGCAAACGTATGCAATGTTGATAGCGTAGCGAAGAGGACCCCAGTCGAAAACGAAGATCAGGCCTTTACTCGTCCTGGCTCCCTTATCAAAGACATAATTACAGAAGCTGGTAATTGCTGTCTTATATTTGGCTTCACCTGTCAAATTGGCCAGCAGTACCTGCAATCAAAACACTGTATTTTCTTTGGAATTCGGTTACCAGAGACTGCAAGGGCGTGAAGTGCGAGTTATTTTCAGCCTACTTTCCGAAGGAAATGGTAGGCTTATGAGATCGCCTTTCTGTCTGTGTGTGTGTGTTGGTGTGTGTGTCTGTGTGTGTCCGTGTGTGTGTACACCCTTAAAAACTTTTAAACATTTGGATCACATCAGACATGGTACACATATAGTACCTCGTAACCTAGCTTGACTTTTGTGTATTTAGTTTATGCCGTGTTCGTATTTTCAAAATGGTGGCCATTTTAACATTTTCCGATAACACTGGATATATAAGGAACCATGTTTAAAATTCTTGTCAAACTCGGTACACATAAAAAACTTAGTAAGGTGACTTGATATTTGTGTGTTTAGTTCATGTCGCTTATATGTACAGCAGTTTCAGAATGACGATCGATTTTTAATTTTTACTATACTGTCATACCTGTGAAATTATTTGTCCAAATTTCATCAGACTCGGCACACATGTACTACATAGGCCCACTAAAGCTGACTGTCTTTTGCGTATTTTGTTCATATTTTGTACATATATTCAAAACGGTTGTCATTTATTCAAAATTATATATTATCTGAGGAAATATTTTTCCGAATTTCACCAAATATAGCATTCATGTACTACTCAGTAATCTGACATGAATTTAGTGTGTTTCATTCGTCCTGTATTTAGATTTTCATAACGGTGAACCTTTTTATATTTTTATCATAATATCACACACCTGAGAATATATTTTCGAATTTCTTCCAACTTGGTATACATATACTAAGCTACTTAGTAACGTGACTTGACTTTTGTGTTTTACGTTCATTCTATATTCATATTTTCAAAACAGGGACTAGTTTAGTACCTTTTTGCATAGGATGACATCTAAGGAAAAATTTTTAGAATTTCAACAAACTTGGCTCGCTTATAAGACATAGCCTACTAAGCTGAATGGACTGTTGTGTGTTACATTCATCTTACGTTCATATTTTCAAAATGGCGGTCATGTTAACGACCACACGAAATGTCGGTAGAATAATTTTTCAAAATTTCATCAAAATTGGTACTCATATACATAGTACTTATTTACTTAATTTGCGGGTATTTTCATACCGACATCAAATTTTCAAAATGGAAGCTGTTTGAAAATAACTTTATTAGACAATATATCTGTGGAAGCCTTTATTTACTAGAACTTATTCATACTCGGTACACATACCCAGTACTCATGTAGTAGTAAGTAAATTACTTTACGTTTATGTATTTAGTTTATGCCGTGCTTATATTATTTAAACGTTGGCAATTTAAACAGTTTTGATCACGCGAGTTATCTGAATGTCAATTTATCAGAATTCCGTTGACCTCTGTACACATACAATTCTTAATATTGTGAAAAGATTTTGAGGTATTTTGATCACGCTGTGTTAGAAGTTACACAGTAGCGAAATTTTAGTATTTTAAATCATACGAGATATCTAACTGAACAATTAATCATAATTTTTGTAATTCGGTACACACACAGTACCTTATACAGCTACTTCAGTTTTATGTACTGTATTTTGTTCATACCGTATTCAGTTTTATAAACAGTTACCCGTACAATTTTTTCGCCACACAGGTAAACTATATGATGACCATTTTCCAAACTTTCCTCAGACTCGGTACACATCCAGCAATCAGTAAGGCAACGTGTATTCAAACTTGTTTGTTCATGTGTTTAAACTAGTCTTTATTGTTATAGGTTCACAATACTAGAAGATAACTCGAGCATAAATTATTATATCATTTAATATTTATATATGTACATAAACGAGCTTAACTTTAAGGGTTTGTTTTCAACCATTTTAAGAAACGTAGTATCTTAAGTTTTACTAATACATTTTTGTTTTATTGCGCGTGTTAGCCGAGACTATTGCCTTAGCCTACATCGAGTATGTTCCGGAGGACAAATAAAAAATTGTGGACAAATATGGACAAAAATTTAAGAAAAATTCTTTCAGGGTACAAACAGGTGGAACAACCACATTATTATAACAATCCACGATGCGTGAAGTCTTTCGTCAACTGTACTTCAAATCGCCTAAGGCAGGGTTTTACACTCTGCATGAAACAGGCATGTAGACTAAAGCTTCTATTTTATGTCAATCACCTCAATTACACGTTCCTAATTTGTTACTCTAAATAAATGAAAGGGTGGGTTTAAAAACGACATGAGGTTGGTCGGGGTCTGCTGCCCTTTAAGTTTATCAATTATGTTACCTATCAGAGCAAAAACAGTACCCATCTTAATTACGAATTTAAATGCCCCAATCCTCTAAGAAAATATGTCCGAATAGAAGTCTGTGACTGTACGTTTGGTCTCACATGAAAACATTTATCCCGTTTGTTAGGAGCTTAAGTAAAAAATTGTTGGTTTATAAACATACTTAGCCTAACAAAAATAATTTAACCAAGATAAGCACATGAGAGTTACGAAGCTGTAAAATTTTTGGAAGCAAGAATTAGTTATTTATTGCCCCGAAATACCTGCCGTATTACTAATTAAAAACATCAAGAAAAAATGGCTATATTACTAGACTGCAAATCAGTCAAAATAAACGCTCAGATTAGCAGTTAGTATTTAAAATATGTTTTATTATGAATTAATTTCCACACCATTGTGAAGACTTTACGGGAAATTTATAGAGAAAAGTTTATTATAACACTCATGTTGAACTAGTTTATATTTTGGAGTTAAAATATGACTAATATTATAAAATTATAAGGGACTAATCGATAAGTTCATCTACATAAATATCTTAACACTTGTATTATTGTGCTCCATTTAAAAACAGTATTCCCAGGTGTTGCGAAAGTGTTAAAAAATGTTCAGTGGTCACACACACAATTAAAATGTGTTTTCTCCTTAAAGTGAATCGCGTCATATACTTGTCTTTATTCATTTAGCTAACTCACTAAAACATAATATTTAAACATTAACGTGCACACGCTCTCTGTGTGTATGTTTGTGTGTGAAAATTAATTGATATTCCATGGAATTAATTTAAACAAATTTTATTTTTACATGATACAAAATTAAGTAGACACCAGAAAACGCCACAGAAAACTAAAAATATGAATGAGTTCTTCGGTGAGGTTGTCGCATTGCTATCAATTAAACTGTTTAAGAAAGTGCAATTTTGAGAATTTAGGTTGGATTGATTAGATCGTCAAATAACAGCGCTATATACCGCAAAGTCGGGAACTAGATTTATATGTTATTTTCTTACTTTTCACATAGCCGATACCTTGCAATTCAAAAGTCACTCGGTTAGCCCTTGTGGAATAAAATTTTATCTCAAGTTGTTTACAGACCAAAGGAAGTTTGCTTGCGTCCAAAAAAGTGAACCGGGCTAATTGCTTGCATCTTTAATACACAACCTAGCTACCCTGTAGTGATCGAGCTAACTTGGGTACGTGGCCGAAAAATTCTACCTAACTCTAGCAGGTTAGTTGTCGTAAACATCCTTGGAAATATATATAGTATGTATTTCTTTATTGTAACAGTCATTAATTCGTTGAGTTTGTTAGACTCTCCTTGCAATAAAAATTGAAGTAAAATGCTATACAAGCAATCTACTTAATACAATTTTATTCAAACATGCAAAAATGTTTTTAAAATAATTATTTATGTATTGTTTACATAACATATAGCACGAAAATTTTAAATTTTGCGTAAGTAAAGCTTATCGTAGATAGTTATATTATTTTCAGTTGGAGTGCTGGACACAACGCTTAATTAAATAAGAGTAGACAAATTTACAGGGCTATTTGGTATTTGCTTCTCTGACTCAGTAAATTTCAACCATAAATCCAAATAATTTTTAGGCTCTAAATTTGGTCATGTTGTCGATTAGGTAACCTAAATAGCCGTCTCCAGCCGTTTCGAATACAGCTTTAATCTACAAGTGGGAAGTTATACAGTATACAATGTAATTAAAGCTGTGAGTATACATTTCATTCTACTGCTGTAAGGGGTGCTGAAAAATCATGCTGACAGTATCAGTAAGTGAACAGTGACTTGAAGAAAGGTTCATTTCGTCAGAGGTAATTTGCTACAGTTGTATTGCATCACGTACAGGTTGCTCGGAAATGCAATGCCTTCTTTTTTATGAATTACAACAAAAAATTCTATACGTTTACTCTTGGCTGTCAGAAGTTATGACTTCAACACCCGATGAAAAATACGATACTAACGTACGCGTATAAAAGTTGCAAAGTACGTAGTAGTGCGACAATATGCCGCGCGCCTACTAACATGCAAACCGTCGGACATTCGTTATCCGGGTATTTTACGTCACAATTTTGACGTAGTTAAATAACGTACAAACATTTTTTTCGGATATAAGTACATAAAAATTCCGTATTATAATTGGGCCAAAGGCACTATGTCTTGAGTTTGGGTGACAAGTTTCCGAGCTTAAGGCATGATTGCTTCAAAACGTAAATTATTTGAGAATTGAATTTTTGGTTTCTTAGACGAAACATCGCAGTAAAAGAACTCACTAGGCACCTGCCACTGTCTCGCTAGTTTTAAACGGCTTACCAGAGCGCCTCCATACTTCTGGTCCCAGTCGAAGCCCCACATGCTCTTGAATTTGTCCCACAGGGCGTCCACGTATGTAAGATAGCTCTTGTCACCAGTGGCTCTGTACAGCCAGGCTGCACCCCACACCAGTTCATCTTCGTAGTGAGTTGATCTGGATAACAAGTATGCGTTAACACAAACTACTTACCGGGAGAAATATTAACAAGATAGAAACATGTCCACCACTCGTAAACCTAGAGAAATTGCTCGCAACCCTAAATTGTTTAACATCCATGATAGACGAGGGCGGCTGCCATTGGAGCACTGCACGTGACTGTACTATACACAGAGCTCATTAAACTGTAGCTAAAACTATAACAATTGTCAACACAGCACTACTGTAATTGTACATGAAGTTAGGATTTTTTAAACAGCAAATAACTTCAAAGAAATAAATTTTCAGCATGAAAAAAATAAATTGACTGAGTTCTCTTTTGAGAAATTATATAACGAATATTCTTACGCTTCACGAACAAGAACATATATATATTTATATATATATGTGTGTGTGTGTGTGTGTGTGTGTGTGTGTGTGTGTATATATATATATATATATATATATATATATATATATATATATATATATATATATATATATATATATATATATATATACATAAATTTCCGCTCTAGTCGGTCGTAACAAATACTGTGGTTGTATTTATGAGAATACCAGTAATATCATTTAAATAATTTTAGTATACATTTATGTGAATGTACATGTGTTTCCGACGCTTTAAGTTTTACTAAACTTAATTTTTATTCAACCAGTTATAACATTTTCAAATATAACAATTAAATCTTTTAACGAGGCTACTTTAGCACTTTTACTTTACTTTAGTACTTTACCACTTCAGTATTTTTTTCAAGGAGTGCTAGATTTTACCGTTGGGAGGTAGTAATTTTTAATAAAATACGTGTTTGAAAAATTATTAAGGTCTTGTTTACTCATGAATATTTAAAATAACGAACTTCTTATAAGGTGGTCACCTGCCCAAGCCGCCGAGAAGTATGCAGAGATTCGGCCGTTGCCAGTTAATTCGAATACTCCTCAACACGCTTGATTGATGTCTGCTAGGGAATAGCATTTAAAGCACGTTACACGTTTGTAAACTCGTACTAGGTTCGCCAATACTAAATACGTCCACCTACCTAGGCAGCCACCTTAATGCTACCTGTTATCACTCATGTATTTAATGAGTTCAATGAGATAATAATAGTTCTATGACCAAAATAATGAAGTTTTAACATTTTATGCACAAACACATTGACAATTTTAACTAAGCAGGCCTTTAAAAAATTCTTATTTCATCGTTAACCACCTGTATTATCCTCAGTATAATGAGATACTGAAATATGACCTCTACTTGGTACTTCATCAGCAAAATATAATTAATTATATTTTGTTTAATGTGCACCACAGAAAAGTAAAGAAAATTAATTCAAGCAGACTTTAAACAATAATTATGTAAACCAATAAATGAAAAAATCACTATCCTACAAATTATTTTTGGTACAATTAACGTACGTAAAACGCTTACGTTAGTAAATTACTTAGTCTTCTAATATAACTAGCGTAAAATATTTTTAATTATGACTGACATTTGCTAATTTACCTACACGGTATTTTGTGAATACTGGAATTCTACTGGAGCTTCCAATAACCTCGTATTAACATAAATTAACGATTAGTATAAATGTGTCATAGCTATATTTACAAACGAAGAATATTTTTCATTCATTAGTGAATGTTACAAGAGACTTAAAAAAAATTTTTTTTGTATTGTTTTTAAGAAAAATAAGTGTTAATGTGCGCTGAATTTTTCGGGGAAATATCGAAAGTACACAAGGTACTGGCATTGTGAAAAAATACGTTATCTTCGAATAAGAAAGGATAAATACGTTTAAAGAGCCCTGTATGGGTGCCAATTTCAATAAACAAAATATACGTGAAAAGGAGTTCAGTTATTTGCAGACAGTAGCGAAAAACAAACTAAAATAGTCAACGGTAGCAAAATAAGTCATAGACTGAATAACTGACTCACTTGTAACCGCCATCGGGGTTTTTGATGGAGTCAGTGACTAGGCCACGGTACTTGTGGCCAAACTCGTACATTTCCTTGGCGTGCTTCAGTAAGACGTTGGCGTACGTGGCGTTGGAAGACTTGAAGACCATTGATGCGGCTGCTAAGGCTGCTGCTGTCTCACCGGCGATGTCTGAGCCTGATGAGAAGAACATCACAAACAACCTGTCACTCACTCGCAGACTTCTTTTCTGCCATTTATAGTCTAAGTAATAATACTTATTATTAATCTCCGACAAAAAGGGTGGTGTTATAGGCCTAAGTTTAACTTATACGTCTATATGTGGCATCGTAGCTCTTAAACGTATGAACCGATTTCTATTTAATTTTTTTATACGTGACTTGATCGGGATTGTACTTAGCTATGATTTAAGAAAATCTTTTCAGCCGTTTGATGATCATCAGCTCTTTTCTAGTAATTGAAGGGACGTGAGCAACTTTTACTGGTCTTATCGATTCGAAATTAAGTATCCTGTGAGTCGGGGGATTTTTCAATTTTTAATTTAAGTCGTAACTTTTTTTTGAGAACTAAGTATTTATTATGTAATGAAACAATACTTAAAAGTCTTCCCATGCTTAGCACAACAGTACATTTGTTACGGGTTCCTAGTGAAAAGGCGAGCTTTCTGATTTTATTAAAAAGATAATGCTAGTGATTTAAGCCTACTTTTCGAAGGAAACAAAGGTTATGAAATCACTTTCTTGTCTGCATCTGTGTCTCTGAAACCTTTTGAAGCCCTGAACAAAAATTAATTAAATTCGATGCACATAGAGCAAGTATTTTGTAAGGTTATTTGACTTTTGTGTGTTTTATTCATGCAGTGTTATATTTAAAACAAACGGTTGCTATTTGATTTTTTAACGTGACATATTTGAGAAACCTTTACATATCAAACTGGTAACTTACACATATAGTACTTAGTAAGTTGACTTGAAATTTGAGTTTGGTTCATACCGTGTACATTTTCTTCAAAATGGCGATTATTTTAACTTATTTCTTGTTCTTACAAGTTATCACAGGAACAATTTTTCAGAAAATTGATTGAACGCTGTACAAATAGGTACAGTTCTTAGTAAGGTGACTTGACTTTTATGTACTTTGTTCATGCTCTTTTTATATTTACGAAATTGTTGTCATTCTAATATTTCTGATCACGAGAGATACCTGAGAAATAATATTTCAGAATTTTATCAGGCTTGGCACACATATAGTACTTACGAGGGTAAATTAATTTGTGTGTATTTTGTTTATCGTGTGCTAATATTGGAAACATTTCTTTATTACATGATAAACTTAAAATAACCGTTTTTTCCGAAATTCATTAAATTAGTTACACTTAGGCTACCTATAGTAAGTTACTAAGTATGGTCAAACAACATTCACGTTCTATGTTTCTTTTCAAGTGCTTATTTTGAAACTGGCGGCTGTTTGAACATTTTGGGGCTATTTAATATTTCGGGAATTATTCAACCGACTCTAACAAAAAATTTTATTTTGATAGTTCGTCATATAAGTATTGAGCGTGGGAGAAAGTATTGTATGGCTTCCGTTTTAGAGCACAGTACGATATGAAATAAAACATATTTTTTGTCACATTTTCAGTACTATTATACAGATGGTAATGCAATTTAATGTTATTACACGTCATCATCCAAGCTTTTATTTTTGTCTGATTTAACGTTGTAGGCCCATCACTTTGTAAAACACAACATTTACAAATAAGTGTTTGGGTTAGGTTAGGTTTGTGTCATGCTTTGGGAGTTACTTAACCGATTGCAATTGAATTTTATATAATGTCAGACTATCATAAGTTAAGCTCTGCTTTTAGTGCGGTAAATATATGCAGTTCTGACATTTTAAAAAAGTATCCAGAAATTAATAACTGACGTGTTTTCTTCATATTTCGGCTACTGATGGATCGATTGCAAAAACACTGTTTACTTTTAAGGTTTATTATCCGAGCTTCGATTCTGGTAGAGCTCATTGTTTTTGGTGACGTTATATTAATAAATTACGATTTGATCGTTTTAGAATACTACTAGACAGAGTTTAACCAACTGTAATACGCAGAATATACTTTACCATAACATTGAATTTTGCACGATTTAATTGTGACGGTCCACCATTTTCGTAGATTTTACGATATGAACACATAAACATTTTTCATAAATATTTGTAGAGTAACTGAACACAATTTGAGAATGCCTCATTTAATCTCTGATTTATGTAGTATTTATGGTTGCAGTTCCAGCAAGATAAAATATAGTGTAACATGATCAGAAGAATATATTTCGTCTCTTTATCAGATCTAAAGGATCTATTTTAACTTTTTGAGTTAACTTTCGCCGACAATGAGGTAAGTAGGCTAATTAATTATGCTGGAAATTAATTATGTATGTTACCATATGCACGGTAACTCGAATGCTCCGAAATTGAAAATATATTAATGAGGCTGTACCTTACAAACTTCTTCGTATTAAAAGTAAATTACTGTCGTAAGATTGAAAGGATCGTACCCTCAAGAATTTTTCACAAAAGAACTTAAAACTAAATATTTGGTAAATGTCGCAGGGGTGTGTTAGAAAGCTAAAATACTGATAAATTTGAAGTAAGAAAACAGTTAGACTTTTTCTTGATTACATTTCTTCGCGTATAATAGGAGAAACATATAGTATTTTATTATGAAATGTTAAACGATTATTTAACGAAAGACATATAGTCTACACAACACTGACACCATCAGATTTGCAAAATAACGTGTTAGCACTTAACATATAACATTCAAGAAACCTACAGTTATAGATTAATGCTTTTAGCGTTGAATTATGTACCACGCCCTCATAAGAGGTATGAGAAAGCGGATGGTCGAGAATCAGTGTGATTTTCGTACTGTTGTAATGGCGAATCGCACAAGGATCAAAGCATGGGGAAAATAGAAGATATGTAAGACGCCAGAGACTGAAACTGGAGATAGAATGACGTTTCACACCCACCTGGTTTGGAAGTAGTAATCTTGAACGCTGGTCGTGCCATTGTCATGTCTTCGGGCCGCCCCCAGTAGACTTTGTCAGTGCTGCCATTCCCCACTTGACCGTAGTACTCGTACTCGCTGACGTGACACTTGAGGAAGTAGTCGGTGGCCCACTTGATCGCCTTCATGCACTCCTCCACGGAACCTATGACGTTATAGAACATTACATCTGGTTGCTACAGCACGATGTCTTGAACCAACATATCCCTGAAAAAGGTTCTGTTTCTTGCAACATTCGTGGCTGGACGATAACTATCCGATACGTAATGACTAGAGACATGCAAAATTGAACGTTATCATTTGTTAGCATACAGGCAGTTTATCGACAGTTTAATGTATAACATGTTTACGAATTCAACAACACATCCAATTATATTACATGACCAATTTTCAAAATCAGAATCTTTATTTTCCCATAAGTGAGACAAATTACAATTATTCATTTCAAATTTACTAGCTGGCTCTTTATAACAAGTGAAACGACTAACAAGTGGATCTGGGGTTTTAGATGTGGAAGCCACACTCTTAACAGTATCGCACAATTTTGCAACAGTCTTTTAACCAAGCTCATTAAATAATTCATTCAGGTTAGATTCTCGTGCCAAATCTTTACATGGGTCATCATCATCACTATACTTTTTTCCACATTCTTTGTTTGCACGTTATAATTTATATGGAGTTGTTCATGTATAAAAGCAACTTCTAATAAATCATTTTAAGTATGACAAGTGCGAATCTGTACATAACTGAGCATAATCTGCGATTCAATTAGCCAAGAACTTTTATGTCATGTGTCATCCGTCTTTACAGAGATTGGTCTCTCTACCGTGTAAGCATTCTCCGCAGCAAGTCACGATAATATCGGCCAGCGGGAGACGTCGAACCAGTCCATAGTCGCTTGGAGTCTATAGTCAGCTGACAGAAAATAACGTGAATTTTGCACGTCTCTAGTAATGACTGTCTACAGACCAATCACAGGAGTCAAATCTTACGCTAGCAGAATTCCCGTAGGTTCTGTCGAATAGGGTAACTGTATCACGTACAGGCGCCAAGACAGTAACGTAAACAAAACTACCGACATGCTGAAGGTATTTTGGAACCTAACAACGAGTCACGTTTTCCCTTAATATATCACCATCTCTGTATATAATTTTTTGGTTTGTTGTTTGTCCACGTTGCGTCGAGGAAGCAGACTCTGCAGTTAGTTGTGTTACCGTAATGAATGTGGGAATTATGTGCATATCGGAATACAAGTTATTAAACAAGTTGTAGCAATCACTAAGTTAGTGAGAATCCGATAAGCCGAAACTGTTAAACAGAGGGACGTCACTGGTCATAAAAATAGAGAAATATGAGTTTAATTTGATAAAATACTCCCAAAAATGAGTGAAGGGAATGAAAGATGCTACAAAAAAAAACATGGTTTGTACGTATTACAACTAACGTGACATTTCTTTATTTGTAGTACTAATTTTACTGACCCCAGGAAATATAAAACGTCAAATAATAATGCTTTAAAAATGTGTACAACAAATACAACAAACAATTCTTCATGTCTGTGTCCAGACTTGGAAAAACGGTTTGAAATTGAAATTTAATGTAACTTCTCACCAAAGTTCACTTGTAATTCTTTCGTCTTGATCTCTTAATATTTGTACTCCTACCTGATACGTTAGACATAGCTCATAGTCTGATTTGCATAGTTTTTTGTAACTGTGCTTATTCTCCTTTCGCATAATCTAATTGAGATTGATATTCAATTCAGTATCGCTGTTTCCCATCTTGATAATTTTTGATCTCTTCCATTCCCCTCCTAAACATTCTCCATTGTCTTCTTTTTGTCTACGTCGTAGTTGAATTGACACGTCTGTTTTTTTAACTGACAACTATGTGACATAAGAAACAAGAAAAAACTTGGCTATCCACGGCACAACATTTACTTACAGGGACTAACATATTTCTAGTATCTAGAGGATGTTTCACGGTAATGTTAGAGCTTTTGAAAAGCGTTTAGTCAATATAAAAATTTTAAAAATAGTAATTTGGTTTTGGTCTTAGACATTTAGTTTTGAGTACAGCTAAATATATACACAGTATTTATTACTTGCACGGCAATGTTTATATTTGCAGGGGTGAAAAAATACTAACAGGCCGAAAGGAAAAACATAAATTTGTAGATCAATAGCGCTCAGATTTCTGTAAATAGTCTAAACACACGCCTCCTGTGTTGAACACTTACCTGCAGTTTCGTAACCTTTGTGGTGATCCAGTAGGCCCCAGGATAGGACAGTCGTTGTGTAAGCCATAGGGAATCCCAACTTGACAAAATCTCCAGCTGTCAAAGCAAACATAACTTAACACTTGCATTGCATGAGAAACATTCAGTAAGCCAATAATGAAACATAGCAATCTCTGAGTAATGACAGGTTGTATGGCAAGTATGAAAGTGCAGTACTGTATGGTGTGTTAAACTTTATTCACTTTCCGTTATCTGTACTAGTAAAATACAGACAGACACGTTTTATGGTATTTGTGGATAAATAAATAGTTTTTAAATAGAGATTATGGTGAAATTTCGCGAATTCAGTTACCTGTACGTTAGAATAAAATATCCTATACATACTCAAGTCCCGACCATTTGTCCACTAGTTGCTACTCAGTGGAACAGCAGACAATGAACGAATAGACAGGGCTTGAATATGAATAGGATATTTGATTCTAACATGCATGTCATTGAATTCACGAAATTTCACCATCTCAATTTTCTAATACATTACCAGTAAAGCCACGAGCCTAACTACACAAACGTCATGCACATTCAGCCCGCGTTATCCGAGGACTTCGCATCCGAGGTTTTCACCAACCGCGGTTAGAAAATGACGAAAAAAACCTTTAAAAAATATATAAATATGAAAAGTTTATGCATCTGTATTTTCCCGCTCGCCGCGCACAGTTTGCCGTACGAACTACCAGCACGTCACTCGCCGCGTACGAGAGCAGCTATAGTCTCGTGGTGTAAAATTATTTATTATCATGTGTGAAAAAAATTAATAAAGAAAATAGTGTCGTTTATGTCAGGTTTCTCAATAATTACGTTTCCTTATCAAGTCATACATGTTGCCTTTTAGTAAGTGTAGAATTTTTAGTTCGCCTGTCAAACTAAGAAGTTGGCGATTTCTCTTCAGTTTAGAAGGATAACTACAGCCTTTCTTTTTAGGATACATAACGCTGCAGGACTTGGAATCGTGTGTAACAGCACACGGTACATGTACTTCAAGGCAATGTCCTATGTGCTCGTAATGAAGCGGGCGGGCGGCAAGAGGCTAAACAAGACGATGTAATTAAATAAACGTCTTCTACGTGGAAGTTTACCGGGTCACGCGGGAGGAAAACGGGTACTGCCTGTGTCACTAATAATGCTGCACTTTAATTATCTATTTTCTGACTCCGAGTTCGGCAAGATTTAATTGAAAGTATTTTAATAGAGACTTAGCTAGTTACATTAACTATCATTTCGCACACTATATTCGAAGTATTAAAGCGTAATTATGAAATAATGAAACTAATTAAATGTAAGCTAATAATTGTCTATCACAATATCATTAAGACTAAATCACTCCTAGTACCAACTTAACTTGATCAACTATAACAGTTTAGCCAAGCGTGACTTTCAACATGACCACCGCCACACCAAAATGACATAATGATACCTGCTATAGCGATAAGTAGCGTAAACTACACTTTAAAATATGTATATACACAAGAAATATGATAAAGTAGTTGACCCTTGTATTTTGAATGATGAATTTACCTCTATTGTATTATTAAAGCATATAACTAAAACAAACAAAAATTGTACAGTGTAAAATAAATTACTTGTGAGATGTGAAATCAAACATGCAGTGATACGAAGTATTCATGTTTTAATGAGTGAAGTTTGCTACACTGTAATATTTATAAATAAGTATTGACCTAAACTGTTTCTCCTGTACAGATTAACGTAGAGTTCTCAAATATGTACCATCGTAGTAGCCTCCCGTGAGATCTTCGCCCTTTTCACCTTTGTCGTTAAGGGCAGAATCCTTGCGCCATTTGACCTTTTGGTCAGCTGGAAGCTTTCCTGACCTCTGGGCCTCGTAGAACAACAGCGACTTCTGCAAGGCGTCCTTGTAGTCGTAGCTTGCTGAAACTGAAGTATATGCTTATGTGAAGGCGCAGAAAATTTATATTTTAACTATAATATTAAATGTAGTACGCCAGGGCGTTTACGTTATTAGTATTAGAAGTATATAAAAATTTAAATTTAAATTAAACTAATTAAAGGCACTGCCCTCGTTACACAGTACAGCCACCTAGTAAAAACTTTTGGCTTCTATGGTTTGCAAAAGACGTATATTTTACAACACATTAACCTAACGAGAGAACTAAATCAAAGACGTTAAAAAATTCTGATATGACAGTTGTAATTATTTAAGTTTTTTTTTTCCCTGAGAAGTTTTCGTAACTAAAATAGAATGTGTTTTGTGCAACAAATCGTTCGCCGAGAAAGCAGTAATGCGTTTATTCGCCAACCCCGTGTTGACGTTTGTGATTGTTACACAGGCAGAATATTCCAACTAAAAGTCGGTTAATATTATAATTGCCAGATGAAATAATTATTACAACACGAGAACAATCTCAGAACATACATAGTTCTGAAATGTAAGGGGGAGCAAAACAGAACACAGCAAAAAAACATGAACACATTTAGAATTTCTAAAAATTCTGGTTCCCGCCAAAAATTACGTGTTTTAAAGATTTAATTAAACCGTTTTCTTACGTTTTCTCGAGAAATTCGTCCAAAATAAATTGTTTGCATCTACAGCAGTGCCAGTAAATACTTTGCAATTTATATGTAATATTTTTTACTTATTCTTCATAAATGTATTGTTTCTGCTTCTTTCATGACTCATGAAAGAATGATAATTCACTTTCTCATTTTGCTCAAGCAGAGTAGATAACTTAGATAAAAATGGCAAAATAGGATTCAAATAGACAGCAAAATAAAAAAAAAAAACTAACGTTTCACAACATTGTAGAACTTAAATATTTCTTAATTTCAGCGAGTGCTTGTGTTTCGAATTATTTAAAAAATATTACTAACGGGTAGCCTGACACCTCTAAATCTAAATTTTCACAAGCACTGTGGGTTACTTTACAAACCAGTTTAGTATGATTTTGAAATGCAGCTGCTAAGACCAAAAATTTCTGGTGGTAGTCTGTAAAAGTCTGCACGAATGTGGAGTAAATTAATAACTATTTGTGTTCGCAAACATTTGCTTCGGTGCTTCAGTGGCTCATTAACTGGAAACGAAAGAACAATTTCGAAAGAACATTTATACGCATTTATTATTGTTTATTATTGTTCAAGTTCATTTTAAATGAGCCATACATATTTGATCAATTATGCGTGAGAGATTATGGATTCTGGATGAGTCATGTATGTGAGACCTTATAAGTAGAGACATGAACTTTTCGCGAAAAGAATTTTGCCCCACTTTGTTCCAGTGCCTTATGTGAACGTCTGCAGTTCTGCTTCATAGATATTGGCAGCGTGCCTTTGAACTGTGACGTTTCTCATTTGACTGTACCAATCACAATAAGGTTACTGTAACACCACACGTCTGTGATTTGCGTGTAAAACCCCACGACACACGAATGTCAAAACATCCAATCTCTGACCGTGAAAAGGAAGTCTGCAGACGTGCACACAAGTCAC